>VJNQ02000502.1:0-85361 GCA_007827005.2 Populus simonii
ATTTATTAATCTTGAAGCAAGAGGAAGCTGGTGGAAAAGAACCTCCATGGGATGATGTCTTTACACAGCTTTGCATCAAAGTACTAAGCAATCTGGTAGCTTTATCGACAACAAGTCTAAGAAAGTGGTTGTATGTATTTTTATTTGATTATTTCTTAATATAACTTAAGTATTATTCAACATTCAAATTAATTTATTGTTGCATGTATTTTATTGTAGGAAAATATTAAAATGGAGATGATTTCAAAGTATGGAACTGATCGGGAAATCATCCTTCATTGATGGAGCAGTTTGGTGTGTGGCTTCAGGAGGAGTTACAAAGGGTAGGGTATATGGTGCACCTCGTATGCCAAAATCAAAAGTTAGTACAAGCTCTTCATCACATTCCTACTCGGTGGAGTCATCATATCCCAGTTCATCGTATCGAGCATTGCAAAAGGAGATAAAGGATAAAGAAGAGGAGATAAAGAAAAAAGATGATTTTATTCTTGAAATGAAACGGCAGATGGATTCCATGAAAGAATATCTTGTGAACAATCTTGGATACTGACACGACCAAAAGATTGATGTCTTCTCCCAAGTGCAGGAGTGTCGAAGTAATAAATAACCCGGCAAGACCGGGGTCGAACCACAGGGAGGTTAATTGTATAAATTATAGATAACAATAATACAAAAGTAACAATAACAACAACAATAATAATAATAATAGTGAAGAAAAAGAGGAAGAAGTTGATGAGAACTTTTGAGATGGAAGATTAACGTAAGGATTAAACAATGATAACAACAAATGTCAAGGTTGGAGGATCCACTAATGGTACTTCAAACAAGTATAGTATAAACTCTTATTATTCAATGTTAACATGATTACATTAGCTATCTTATTCGAATAATGCTAATACTTGTAAATGTTTTCAGGCATTCATGATTATAACTTATGTTAACAACAAATCAAGTTCCTTTCATAGCTCAGGTGTCGGTTATACCATACAGTATGGGCTATGAAAGTGCCAAGTATTTGTTGTACCAAGTGTTATACAACATAAATCTAGATTAACCATTTAACAAGCAAAGTATTAAAAGTGAACAAGATAACAAATATAAAGCATGTTAGTATCCAACATTAAAGTCCATATTGAGTTTATATTATACTTATCCTTACACCATTAGTGTAACCTTTTCACCTTGACATAATTAACTTAGCTAGACATAATGAAAGAAAGAAACATAAATAAACAAGATAAGAACATAAGTAAGATAAAAGTTAACTAAGTAAAGGAAAGGAAATGAAAGGCATAAACTTGATATTAATGAAAGCAAAGCATAAGCAATACAAAGAGAGAAAGCAAGAGCATGATCTTGATCTGAACACCAAGATGCCTAAATACATGGCAAATGCCTCCTTTTATAGGCCAAAATTCGGAACTATTGATTAGTTGACTAATTGATGAGTGGGTGGCCACATCTTGACTTGGTGACAATTCTTATCTTTTTGTCTGCCAAAAACGTCATTGATGACGTCATAATTTGAACAAACTTAATTCATGAAAGTTCTAGGCAATTGTCTCATCTTTCCAGGGTAAAAATTTGAGATCATTTGGACTTCTAGAACTTGAGATATGGGCTGAACACTGAACAGTGTCTGGGCTGCAGGACAGATTCGGACTTCTTCTTTGTTGCTACAATTTGGACTTGAAAACAGCCTTGTTAAATCTTGGGCTCCACATGAAAGTTGTAGGCCTATGTCTTATCTTTCCATCCATATAAAATGGACCTAAATCCAAGATCTACAGCTCCAGATATGACCCAATTACCAAACAGTGTTCCAGTTTGAACTGCACCAGCATCTCTTTTCTAAGTTTGACCATCTCTTTGTCCTTTCAATTTCAGTACTTCAACTCATCAATCAATTCTTTTATTTATGTGATAGGCCTGCATTTAAGATGAACATTTACCATAAATAAAGGTATCTTATATAATTAGATATATTATTATTAAAACATGCTTTAGTTAAGAAGTTATTGATACTTCAAGTGCAAAATGATGATATAAAACCTTGATAAAAATGCACTTTCAAGTACTAATCACACCCCCCAACCAGCTTATTACTAGTCCCTAGTAATTAAGGCGTTAAAATAGAAAAACAATTTGCAATTTCCACAAAGCAAGGCATTCATCATTCAACTTCCATTAATCTATCCAGATAAACAAACTCTCATTAAATTTTATATGTCTGCTCAATACATCTTAAACAAAATATTAATAAACCTTCCTTGTTATGTGCTCAATGTATGAAACATAGATATAGGGCTTTTATTGGAAGAAAACAATATTTTGTTCTAATGTTTAAGGTTAACTTCCTTGGGTTGGGATTATTTTATTTATTTTACTTTTTTTTTTTTTAATACATATAACTTAAAACACAATGCATCTTTAACCCATGTAACGAGCTTTCGGCTAATGACTCCCAGACCAGTTGATCTTAGGGCATTAGGTGTTGAGACACCCCTACGAGCTTAGTAACTCGGGTTGCAGATACTGATACGTAGATAGTGCAATGTTTGATTCCCTTAAGCTTTTCTCCTTAACCCATGTAACAAGCTTTGGGCCAATAGCTCCCAAGTCAGTTGACTTTAGGGTATTAGGTGTTAAAACACCCCTTCGGGCTTAATTGCTTAGGTTAGGGAGGCTACGAAACTAAACTTATCTACGTTTTATTATCATCATTTTCTTTTTTTTTTTTTTTCTTTTTTTTTTTTGTTTTTTTGTTTTTTTTGTTTTTTTTTTTTTGTTTTTTTTTTTTTGTTTTTTTTTTGTTTTTGCAAATTATAGACTATCCCTATCCCTTAGTTGTTACCTTTAACAAAAGAACATAAATAATGTAATAATCCAATGTGCAACCCACAATCATATGTTAAAGTGTGTGTGTGAAAATGAAGGTTTAAGAATATTTGTTAAATGAGTATATGAGCAGAACCAAGTGATAACAATGCGAGAGTTTGTAAACCTGAATATTTCAAGAAGTATTCTAATAGGCCTTGTTATGAATATTGCAAATAACCATTAGAAAATGTTTACTAAGATGCGTCTCAAGAGTCATTCCCCCTTACTCTGCCATCCTAGTAATAACAGTTTTGCCAAATGGTTTTTAAAACAAAAACAGTTAATTGGTTAGTTTTTTTTTTTTTTTTTAACTACTACTACCCTCTCCCCCCCAACCAAAACGAGACATTGTCCTCAATGTCCTAAGGTAGAAAGATAGAGTATAGAAGACATCACCTGAAACAACGAACACTGACAAACCTGAAACACACTTAAACAAATATAAGAAATAACAGAACAAAATACTATGCTAGAAATAAAACCAAAAGACACAAGGATTCACAAACGAAGGCTCAAATCCAATCTAAGCTTTTTACGGCTTTCTGTAGTTGACCAATTTATGCGACTCATGGAAGGATCAATTACAGGGGTGAACGATTGTAGTTTGTCGATCAACTGTTCAGCAGTAGCAGCAGAGATTATGATTTGTCGTGCCGAGGATGTTAGAAATTCCTGTTCCACAGCTTGATCAAGAAAAGACAACAAATTATCATAAAAACCATTAACGTTGAGCAAACCGATAGGTTTATGGTGAATGTGAAGTTGGGCCCAAGAGGAAATATGAAAGATCTCTTCCAATGTGCCCAGACCACCTGGTAAGGCAATGAAGGCATCAGCATGGTTAAACATTGTATTCATTCGATCAAACATTGTGAAGACCTGTAATTCCTCTCCAATTGTTCTTTCAATGATGTCCCCTTTTGTTAAAGCTTCGGGGACGACCCCCAAAACTTGACTACCTCCTAAAAATGCAGCTATTGCCACACCCCCCATTAACCCAAGGCTGCCTCCCCCATACACTAAATGAATCTTTCTCTCAGCTAGTACCTGACCAAGATGATTTGCTGCTTCTAAAAAAGCTATTTCCTTCCCAGGACTGGATCCACCGAAAACACAAATATTTTTTATGTGATAACTTGAGGGACCTGCCATTTCTACACACTTCTATATCTGTCTAATGTAAGGATTGAGTAGAAATGAGGGGAAGGAAGAGAGGATTTTATAGATGCGGAATTGAAAATGCAATCATATCACCTACATGTAGGCCAGCTGGAGTCTCACACACTCTCTCTCTCTTTCTCTCTTTATTTATTTATTTATTTGGAAAAAACATGTGTATGTACAGGTAGTTGTGATTGTGGCTCACATCTTCCCTTGGTTTTACGTCCAAGAACGGCTTAAACGCCCTCTATGGGTCGGGGATAGGCTTCCCATCCAGTTTTCTTAAAAACTGGCAAACAGGGTCTTTTTTAGTCAGATTCCCAAGACTAAGTCTATCATGTTCTTTATGAAAATGGGGCCATAAATCATGAATTGCACGATGCACATCTCCACTAGGATGCGTCTCAAGGGTCAACAAAAGATTATCTAAAGACCCCTTACTCAGGCCATCCTTAATGAATTGTATTTTATCTTCACGGTTTATAGATACCATTCCTAAAGAACGACATGTTGCATTGCAAGTCCATCTGGCACATTTGTGACAGACTTTCAGTCGTTTTGCACGACGTTTCTTTGCAAAAGTGCTTTTACCTGTTCCAGGCATGTGTGAAATGAAAGAATTGGAGGACTCACCTGATAATCGGACCTTTGCTTCAATCAGCCAACGAATATCTTCAGGAATTCCATGATTCATTAACAACTTCAATCTTGCACACCTAGCACGGTAAATTTTTATAATCGCATTTTGAGGCAGAGCGGGAAAGTACTTTTTTAATTTTTCAAGAGTGATGTCCATTTTCAAATGAGAATTGGAGAACAGAGTCAAAGAAGGGAGAAAGAGCAAAGAATTGAACAAATATGTACACAGATATCAGTTATTATGGGAAACTGAAAGAACCGACTTAAGTCACGAAGTACCGTTATCCGCCGTTTGACCGGGATGAGAGACTAGCAAAACAAGAGTCACACCAAAAGGAAACACAAAAACAATGTGAGAAAAACAAAATAATCAACCTTTATCTACAGGATCATTCAAACCAATGGATTCATTTTCACTAGGAAAATTATCAAAGTAAGCTTTCAAACGATGTCCATTTCTCTTAGAAACATTGTCATTCTTTGGATTCTCAATATCAAAGGCCCCATAAGGATACACATGTTTCTCAATAAATGGACCGCTCCATCTTGATCTTAACTTTCCAGGAAATAAATGGAGTCGAGAATTATAAAGCAAAACTTTTTGACCAGTATCAACTTTTTGACAATTTTCACAAGTTTTGCAGAATGCATGTGTGTCCTTGAACATGGTGGGCCAATAAAATCCATTTTGAAAGATTTTCGCAATGGTCTTTTTGACGAGAAATGACTCCCACATGCTTCAGAATGACAAAATTTAATGACACTACTTACCTCATTGTCCGCAATGCATCTTTGAAATATTTGATCAGGACAATGTTTGAATAAGTTAGGGTCATCCCAATAAAATTTCTTCACTTCGTTCAAAAACTTACCTTTGTCTTCGGTACTCCAATGAGCTGGCAAAACTCCTGAGGCAAGGAAATTGATATTTTTAGCAAACCAAGGCATTGAACTAAGAGAAAGTAAGGATTTGTCAGGAAAGTAATCATCGGTTGGTGTGATGTCAGATATCGAATCTGTTGTCACTCTTGACAAAAGATTCGCATCAACATTTTCGGTGTCTTTTTTATCCGTGATTTCTTCCTGAGAATAAGTCATTTGCAAATCTTCAAATTCATCAAACTCAGTATTACTCAAAGTAGATTCAAATTGATCATAAACCAATTCTTCAATAAAATCTACTTCTTGTGAATCATTATCATCTCTAGGTTGCTTGCAAATGTTGAAAATATTCATCTCCAATGTCATGTTTCCAAAAGATAGCTTCATCAATCCATTCCTACAATTAATCAAAGCATTAGAAGTTGCAAGAAATGGACGCCCTAAAATAACAGGAAATGAATTACATGCTTCAACAGGTTGTGTGTCCAAGACAATAAAATCCACAGGATAAATGAATTTATCGACTTGTACTAACACATCTTCAACTATTCCTCTAGGCACTTTTACAGATCTATCGGCAAGTAAAAGAGTTACAGAAGTTGGTTTTAACTCACCTAGATTGAGACTTTGAAAAACTGAATATGGAAGTAAATTCACACTAGCTCCAAGATCAAGTAAGGCTCTTTCAATTTTATGTTCTCCAATAAAACATGAAATTGTAGGACAACCAGGGTCTTTATATTTCAATGCATTATTGTTCTGAAGAATGGCACTTACTTGTTCGGCTAAAAAGGCTTTCTTTTTCACATTCAGTTTTCTCTTCACAGTGCACAGATCTTTCAAAAATTTAGCATAAGAAGGAACCTGTTTAATAGCATCCAGCAAAGGTATATTGATCCTTACCTGTTTGAAGGTTTCAAAGATTTCAGAGTTGTGATTGACTTTCCTTTGTTTCGTCATGGCATGAGGAAATGGAAGTGCTGGCGGAGAATCAGTCTTTTCTTCACAATGATCAGATTCAATCCTTTCCTTACCCTCAAAGATTGACTCATCATCATTCTCACAAGGTTCAAGAATGGGTTTTTCAATCACCTTACCACTGCGAAGAGTGATGACTGATTTGACGTGATCCATGTGTTGGCTTCCCGAACTACTTGCACTCGTGTTGTATTGCCCCTTTGGATTTTGTTGCGGTTGAGATGGAAACTTACCTTTCTCTTGGAAACTGAGAGCAGATGTCAATTTTGCAAGAGTATCTTTAAAATCTGTCATGCTTTGAGCAAGTTGAGTGTTAATTGCCTCTTGCTTTTCCATAAATGCATGCAATGTTTCCTCAAGATTTCTTCTAGGAGGGGGGGCATAAGGAGGTGCATATCCATGAGAATTTTGGAAATTATGATGTGCTTGAAACGGTGGCTGTGAAGTTTGAGCATTATTGTTCTCACTCTTCCAACTGAAATTTGGATGATTTCTCCAACCAGGGTTATATGTTTGCGAATATGGGTTATGGTTGGGCCTTTGAAAACTGTTTAATGCATGGGCTTGTTCATGGAGACATTCTTTAAAAGAAGGCAAGGTTGGACAGTCATTGGTTGAATGTTCGTTGGTTTCACAAATTTGACACACAATGTCTTGAACAGATTTTAATTGACCACTCTTTTTCAATTCTAGCGCTTCGACTTTTTTAGCTAAAGATGCAAACTTGGCTTGGAGGTCATGATCTTCCCTAAGGTTGTACATACCTCCACTAGATGTATGAGGTTGGGTTTTACTTGGTGCCTCATAAGTACCTGTGGTGTCCCAATTTTGTGCATTTTCAGCTAGCAAATCTAAGTACTCCATTGCTTCATTAGGGTCTTTATCTTTAAAAGTTCCATTGCACATCAATTCAACCATTTGCCTATCTCTAGGTGTTAATCCTTCATAAAAATGTGAAACTAATCTCCATGTTTCAAAACCATGATGTGGGCAAGTATTAAGCAAGTCTCGATACCTATCCCAACATTGATAAAATGTTTCTCCTGGTTTTTGAGAGAAAGTAATGATTTGTCTTTTGAAAGAGTTTGTTCTGTGGGATGGAAAAAACTTCTTTAAAAATTGTTGTTGCATTTCATCCCAAGCACGAATGGATCCAGGTCTCAAATTTTGTAGCCATGTTTTAGCTTTATCTTTTAGTGAAAAAGGAAAAAGCTTCAATCTAATGGTGTTCATGCTACAATTTGAGTCATTATACGTGTTGCAAACCTCCTCAAATTCCCTTAAATGCAAGTATGGATTTTCTAAATCTAAGCCATGAAAAGATGGTAAAAGTTGAATAATGCCTGTCTTAAAATTACAATGAGATGCATCAGGTGGAAAAACTATGCATGAGGGTGCACTTGTTCTTGTGGGATTCATGTGGTCTCTAAGTGTTCTAACCCGAATATTCTCATTATTTTCATTATGAAGTGATTGGTTATCTTCTTCGGCCATATTTTCTGAAAATGATGAGGATACCCTACAAAGTCTACCACTTAATGTACGTGACCACACTCTCATGCACGTGTAAGAAGAGAATAAAAGGAAAAAGAAAACAAAAGAAAAAGAACAAAACAACAAAAAGAATAAACAAAATTACATACAAGAAAAGAGAAAATAGAATAAATTTGTACAAGAATTTACCTCCCCGGCAACGGCGCCAAAAACTTGACACGACCAAAAGATTGATGTCTTCTCCCAAGTGCAGGAGTGTCGAAGTAATAAATAACCCGGCAAGACCGGGGTCGAACCACAGGGAGGTTAATTGTATAAATTATAGATAACAATAATACAAAAGTAACAATAACAACAACAATAATAATAATAATAGTGAAGAAAAAGAGGAAGAAGTTGATGAGAACTTTTGAGATGGAAGATTAACGTAAGGATTAAACAATGATAACAACAAATGTCAAGGTTGGAGGATCCACTAATGGTACTTCAAACAAGTATAGTATAAACTCTTATTATTCAATTGTTAACATGATTACATTAGCTATCTTATTCGAATAATGCTAATACTTGTAAATGTTTTCAGGCATTCATGATTATAACTTATGTTAACAACAAATCAAGTTCCTTTCATAGCTCAGGTGTCGGTTATACCATACAGTATGGGCTATGAAAGTGCCAAGTATTTGTTGTACCAAGTGTTATACAACATAAATCTAGATTAACCATTTAACAAGCAAAGTATTAAAAGTGAACAAGATAACAAATATAAAGCATGTTAGTATCCAACATTAAAGTCCATGTTGAGTTTATATTATACTTATCCTTACACCATTAGTGTAACCTTTTCACCTTGACATAATTAACTTAGCTAGACATAATGAAAGAAAGAAACATAAATAAACAAGATAAGAACATAAGTAAGATAAAAGTTAACTAAGTAAAGGAAAGGAAATGAAAGGCATAAACTTGATATCAATGAAAGCAAAGCATAAGCAATACAAAGAGAGAAAGCAAGAGCATGATCTTGATCTGAACACCAAGATGCCTAAATACATGGCAAATGCCTCCTTTTATAGGCCAAAATTCGAAACTATTGATTAGTTGACTAATTGATGAGTGGGTGGCCACATCTTGACTTGGTGACAATTCTTATCTTTTTGTCTGCCAAAAACGTCATTGATGACGTCATAATTTGAACAAACTTAATTCATGAAAGTTCTAGGCAATTGTCTCATCTTTCCAGGGTAAAAATTTGAGATCATTTGGACTTCTAGAACTTGAGATATGGGCTGAACACTGAACAGTGTCTGGGCTGCAGGACAGATTCGGACTTCTTCTTTGTTGCTACAATTTGGACTTGAAAACAGCCTTGTTAAATCTTGGGCTCCACATGAAAGTTGTAGGCCTATGTCTTATCTTTCCATCCATATAAAATGGACCTAAATCCAAGATCTACAGCTCCAGATATGACCCAATTACCAAACAGTGTTCCAGTTTGAACTGCACCAGCATCTCTTTTCTAAGTTTGACCATCTCTTTGTCCTTTCAATTTCAGTACTTCAACTCATCAATCAATTCTTTTATTTATGTGATAGGCCTGCATTTAAGATGAACATTTACCATAAATAAAGGTATCTTATATAATTAGATATATTATTATAAAACATGCTTTAGTTAAGAAGTTATTGATACTTCAAGTGCAAAATGATGATATAAAACCTTGATAAAAATGCACTTTCAAGTACTAATCAGATACCATGGTGGGACATCAAATATTGATCAAGGTATGCCACCACCTTTGACTCCATCAATACCGCCACCTATGGCTCCTCAGATAATGACACCTATGGGTCCTGCATTTCAACCAATTTTTAGACCTACACCTCGACCTTTATATCCTGCTCAATCTTCTGTTGATCCACAATATCATGGTTCGTCTTCGCAACCAGCACCATGATTGTATTTTTTGTTGTTTTTTTTTATTGTATTTGAACTTAATTGTATTAATGCAAGTTTAACTAAATTTTTATAATATGAATATTATTTTTATTTTGTTTTTTATTAATGATATAATTAGTTTTAATATTAATTAATTTATGTTGGTTATATATATTCTACAATTTTTAAATTATTGATAAATAATTAAATAAATAAATTAAAAGTGATTTTAATAAATAAATAAATAAAAATTAATTTAATAAAAAACAAATGCAATCACCAACGGAGAATCCGTTGGTGATTGCAACTTATGCATGAATCAGCAACGGAGAATCCGTTGCTGATTCACAAAATGAGCAACGGATTTGTCCGTTGCTGATTTGGCAGCAACGGATAATCCGTTGCTAGTTTTGCAACGGATTATCCGTTGCTAAATGTCAGCAACGGATTTTCCGTTGCTGCCAAATCAGCAACGGACAAATCCGTTGCAAAAAAATCAGCAACGACAAATCTGCATCCGATTTGTGCCGTTGCTGATTCCGTTGCTAAATTGTTTTAGCAACGGATGTTAGTTTTATTTGCAACGGAATCGTCCGTTGCTAATTACTCCATTTTTTAGTAGTGTGTTTTCCAACATCACAAGCTATATGCTTAGAAAGAAGCTTGTGAAAGGGTTTGTAAGCAGAAAACAATTAGAAATCAGAGGATACATTGCAATTGCCAGCAATGTATCTGCTCGAAAAAACCATTCAACAAGGGGTTCTGCGAGGAAAACATGAGATTGTTCATACAATAGATTTGATATCAGTATCAAACTTCTGAACAAATAATACAACGTCAAGTCTCAGTCATCAGATGCTCATACGAAAACATTTATTCCAGATCTCAAGCTGCATTGCCAGGCCCATTTCCAAAACCACATAAGCATATGCAATAGAAACAGAGCATCAAACTGACAGAGAAAACATACTGATGCAGCAAATACCCAAGTCGTAGAGCCATTAATTTGAGCAGAAAGGAGAATGAAAGTCCACACATTAAACAGTAAGCACACATGAGAAGACATTATGCTGTTTTTGAAGATTCAGACACTTCAAAAGAAACTCAAATGGGCCAACACACACTTATTTTTGGGAAGTTCACACAGCAAACACGTACATAGATAAGTCGAAATCTTCTTTTGGTAAATAAGACTGTTACAATGTGAAGCCAATTTCTATCCCATTGCCAATGAAACAGTTGGAATTATTTCCACCAATCTAAAACATATTCCATGTAATAGGTAACATGGACAACCTTGCCTGATGCAAACATGAAGAACAAAGACATGAAGACATGAATCTCCGTGAAATCGCCTAAGGTGGAGTTGATCATGTAATAGGTAACCAACCTTGCCTGATGCAAACATGAAGAACACAGACCATCCATGCATATCGCATATGTTAATTTAATTCAAACTTTAAAAGTTGAAGGAAAAGGAGAGCAGATAAATAATTGCAGCCATATCACCTGGTTTGGGCAAGAAAGAATTATTAGACTAGCAATCATCATCATCACCATATTCTTCTACTTCTTCTTTCCACCCATTATCTCGGGTCCATTCTCTATTAGTGCTTGAATCTTCAGCTACTTGAGATATCTGTAAACCAATTCAAGCATGGCATACACATTCTAACTTGTAAATCTTATTATTGAGCGAAACAAGAAACAAACACACTAAAAGAGAGGCAAGAAATCAAGTCAAATCAGCAGCACCTCTGATTGAGCACTCATTGAACCATCTGGTGTAATAGCAAATTTTGTGCTCAACTTTGCGCATTCATACACCTTCAATTTCTCCAAACGTGGGAATAAGAAATCACAACATCCAAAACTGAAGCGGACAATACTTGCTAATTGTTTTAGCGACAGCTCCTTTAGATTAGAAAGCACCATCTCCTTCTCCACGTTGACAGGTGAAGCATGATCTTCCTGCCCAAATACTCCCAATAATTGAGAGGATTTTGTTACTCTAAGTATTCGGAGCTTCGGGAGACTTAAAGCCAAGGCTACTGGGAAAAGGCTCTTCAACGTGTTGCATTCTCTAATCTCAATATGACTTAAATTGGGAAAGCATAAAGATGGGTGATGATCTCCTAACAATATCTGGTCGTTTTCATCATCATCCTTAGCAATGATTTGCTCTAATTCATCACAGGACAATATCTTTAGAACTTTCCAGTTGAACTAGACTGACAATCATGCTACATGTGAATACATGTGTCAGTCTCTTACACTTAACCACCTTCAAAGTAGTCAATTTGCTCAGCACGAGACCCTTCCATATACACCTAATGTCAGGCACCAGCAGGAAGCCCAAGCGTAATGTTTCCAAATTTGTCAACCCCTGCATCGAAAGAAAACAAGGATACCAAATTGTAAGATATAATTCCTAATAAATTTTGTGCACTTTGGAATATGTAACATATATTGGTAAATAGATGTTTCCAAGTATAATTTTGGTAACATGTCAGGCAGGGATTCCAAGCATAATGTTTCCAAGTATAATTTTGATAAATAGATGAACGAATTGTCCCCAATTCTTCAGCCAAAAACTTTTCAACAAAAGGATATAAGTAGACATGGCAATAGGGCATGGGAATATGAAATCAGAAGTTGCAGGACTGAAAGAGACTCAATATTAGCAAATGGAGGTTTATCTTCCTCTTCAAATACTTCCATTAATTGGGGGAAGAGCCTCAATTTCACTCGAACTTGGAAAGCGTAAAGATTGAAAAATCTGGATATCATTTCATTACAATAATTAATTTCTTACTTCTTAAGCCCTGCATCAAGAGACAAGGAATTATACAGTTAGACAACTCCTTTTAAATTTAGTGGATGGCTAAAGGATTTATCTCCACTTAAAGGAAGAAATCAATATGTATTGAAGTTGACAATTTAAATTAAAAAGGAAAAAAATTATTGGAGAAATATAAAGGACGTACTTGGAGGTGTGCAAACAAATTTCCCTATTCTTTGTGGCCATCAATTTCTAGAATTTGCAAAGAAGGCAATTGGTCAGCAAAATTCTTTGGACCAAAAAAGCTGCAATTTGAAAGAGACAATCTTCTTAGCTTAGGGAACTTAATGATGGCATCTTTGTAGAGACAATCTTCTACACTGTAAAATATTTGCTTTAAATTTTGAGCTTTAAAAATCCGCATCTCTTCCGGGCTTAGAAGACTTGGAGACACAGAGACAGGGAGGACATATTCTAGTTTACCAGAGTCTTTTATGAAGATATATTTTAATTTTGGGAAGCCAGAAGACTTTGGAATTATTTCCCTTTCACCGTCCTCTTCTCTGATAATATGCTTCAATTCACCGCAATCACTTATTTCAAGTCTTTCTAGCTTTGCAGACTTTGAGCAAGGGCCGACGTGAAGATAAATGTCAGTTTGTCGAGAGAATACAAATACAGACTAGCAAGACTTTGGAGGCTGACATGCTTGGTGGGCCCCTTCCATATGCATTTGAGCTCAGGTAACTCTTGCAGCTCAAACAGTGTTAAAGATGACAGCAGCGGCATCTCTTTCTCCTCACTGCTTCCTTCATCAGCCTCACCCAATTCAAATACCTCTTCCAATGATTTACAGCTGTCAACAATCACCTCCTTTAGATTTTTTAAACCTTGCCGCAATCTTGCTGGAAACAGAGAGAAAACATCCCCACAACCCCTCACTTGTACAGATTCTAATTTATGTAAAAACAATTCCTCAAATGTCTTCGCATTTAAGGATGTACCAGCCAAAATTAATCTTGTCGAGGTTGGGTATCCATAATTGGCTGCCACAAACCGATTCCCTAATATTATATCATATTTGCGCAAGCTAACTTGAAAAACAAAATCTCTGGGAATGCATTCAACCTTCGGTCTCCTCAATGATAATACGGCTAACTGAGACAACGAATTTAGTTCTGTTAGGCCTGCATTCATTCCTCCTGTGCAGTCCCATCCCCCAAAGCTTTCATCCCCAGTCAACAATTCTTTTTTTTTTTTTTTTTGATAGTAATCGAGTATATTATAAATAGGCGACCCCATTAAGAAGATGAGGGCTGAAATAAGAAAGATTACAGGGGGGAATTAAATCATAAAGGGAGCGAGGAATTTACAACCCCGACTAGTTAGTCCAGTTCATGATACATTCAGGATTTCTATAAAGATCGGAACCTGTGTAACTGAAATTTTTAACAGAGGACTTCAACCAAAAGGCCAACCGATGAAAGGTGAGGTCAAAAATCACATCCCAGTCTGGAGTTTTGGAGTCAAAGATCATATTGTTGCGCGCTATCCAAATTGACCAGTATAATCCTTTACAAAGAAGGGTAATTGCTTGACGTTGAAAATTTCCTTTTAACAGGCCGGACTATTCCTGAAGGTTATGATTTGGGTCTTTTGGCAGACAGCCTACACACCCAATCAAATTCTTCTAACTTCTTCAACCTTCCAATCAAATTCACAGGGATCCTTCTTAGCTTGTGACAACCCGTCACATCCAACAACCTTAGCTCCTTGAGCTCTCCTATTTCATCAGGTAATTCTTCAATGTATAAGCACCACATAAGACCAAGAATCTTAAGTCTCTGCAGCTTTCTCAACCGAATGAGGTCCTTGCATCCACACTCCATCAACAGCAACGATTGAAGTTTCGTTGAGAGTTCAAGTGATTGCAATGACAACCGCCCTCCCTTCAGAGACAAAACTTCAATTTCTTTCATCCCTTCAAAAAACCTCTGAGCCTCTGAGGAACATTCAAACCAGAATCCACTTCTAATAATAGAACTTTGAGTTGTGGGCATACCAATCCTTCAGGAAGTTCTGTTAGTTTATTGCTCATTAACGAAATTGTTGTACAACCTTCAAAGCTTTTGTTGCTCATTGGCCACTCCTTCAACCCAATGCCTGCCTTTGTTGGTGGGAGAAACCACTGGTGGTGGCTTTGAAACACTCAGAGGGTATAAAACACACTATTTTATTTCAAAAAATAACAAGCTTACAATAATGAAAAGCTTAATACACGCCCTCTCTCTTTCTCTCTAGTGTTTCTCTCTACTCTCTCCACACAGAATAGCATAAGCTTAGCTACCTATTTATACACGAATTCAAAACAAGATAATTCAACCTTCAAGTGTGAAGGCGGCTGGCGGTTGGCGGCATACAGCTGGTGGCTGGCGGTTGCAAGTGGTGGCTGGGCGGTGACAGCTGGTGGCTGCAAGTGGTGGCACGTCAACATAGGGGGACCCACCAGCCACGTCAGCAGCCGCGAGCCAAGCTGAGTCAAGCCGAGCTGAGAGGAGCCGAGCCGAGTTGGAGCCGAGCCACGAGCTGAGGGATAGGATCCAGTGTAGCTGATCCTACGTGCAACCAGATTTGAGATTGAATCTGAGCCGCTCATCAGGCTAGAATTGTTTTGATCAAATCTTAGCCGTCTGAAATGCGATTTGGACGATTTCAGACTTGTTTCCAGCTAATTTGATCGTTCTGGATGCAATGGTACGGTCCGATCATTGAGATTGAGACCAGAAATGGTGGTGGTGAATTATTAAAAGAGATTGCTCAATCAGAAGGCATCTAAAGGTCATCATGGTGGTCGATGGTGATGATGAAGAAAAAGGTGCACATATTTACCCAATTACATGTGTTAAACTGCTAAATGGGGAGATTTTTTATTTGTCGAAAGAAGGCAAAATTGGGATACTCTGGACACCCGATCAAGTGGACGATTTGAGGTGGAGAGTGGAAATTGATGAAGACCAATCTTGACGAATCTAAGCACTGGTAGTCTCGCCAGATGTTGAGAAATCAGGTATAAAACCAGGATACCCCAGATCACTTGTAAAGGAAAGCCGCAACAAAGCTAGCAAATGGTCGTATATACGGAAAGACAGTACGATGGATAAATATGGCGTAAGAAGTTCTGTCTAGGAGATTGGATTTTAAGCGGGACTGTAGAAACACAAATTTTCCACCAATCAAATTTCACCATGTGTTATTTTATTCTTTAAAATAAAGGATAAAATAAAATTGAAATAAATGACATGGAAAACAAATGAGCCTTCAAATATTTCTTGGCCAATGAAAAGTTGACACTTGAGATGAGATATTCAAGATATCTTGTCATAAAGGCAAGATTCCGTCAATAAAGACCAACCAATAAAATTATGCCACGTGGCATTGGAAAAGGACCTGAAAGCCCCTACAGATCTCTATAAATAGAGGGCCTCAACCTAAAGGCAGGGGATTGGATTCCAGGGGATACAAATTTTCTTCAAGACTCTCTCTCTCTCTCTTCAAGCAAGGAAGCTCTCTCTCAAAGAGTTCTCAAGCCTCCTTCATCTACGCTTGAAGTTTAACAAGAACGAAGCTCTGTTGGATCAAGCCAAAATGCCCTATAAGAGTTCTTCAACAACACTTTGAAGACAAATCAAGGTACTCTTCAAAGCATCAAATCACAACATCTCGCTTCGCAATACACGCCCAAATTCGCGTTCTTGCAAAGCACAAATCTTAGCTTGATTACTCAAATAAATCAAGTCACCATACATCAAATCCAAGGGAGGAATTAGAGGATTGCCATATTCTTTTGATAGAATATATTATATAGAGATTGTACCCATTCATATATTTAATAAAATCATATATTTGTACACGTGTGCTTGTTTAATTTCAGGTGCACAAAATTGTGTCTACAAATTTCTAGCGACTCCACTGGGGAAACTCTACCTTTCATCTCTTCCCTTCAAGAAAGAATTTTCAACAAAACTCTCAATGGCAACTACGAGGAACATGATCACCATTGACGCTTCGAAGAGCAACAAGGCCATTGATTCAAGTCCCCAACATACTATTGAAGATTCTTCAACCCCGCCATTGAAAACAAAATCCATCGTCGAGTTGTATGCACAAACTAGGCCGATTCTCAAGTTAACATCAACTTCGAATGCAAGAGGGGCACAAGATGTCGCCTCAAAGATGAAGCCACAAGCAACTCCACTACAAAAGTCAAGTGAGGCGCGCAAAATTGTCTTCAGCACTCAAGGCGACTTTGACAATTCACCTATGGGAACTTCTCCGTGTCAATCACCAAGTAAGGCTTCGGGTTCTAACGCCATGTCAGTGATGATGACCGAGACAACATCTTTAGAAGATCAAGTGGCTAACTTGACAAAACTCGTCGAGGGGCTTTCGACTTCACTCAAGGCAAAAGACCACGAGATAGCAAAGTTGATGAACAAACTTGAGAGCTTGAACGAAGGAGGCCAAACCTCGACTACCAAGGCTTTTCAAGTAAATCAACTAGATGTCATTGAGGAGTCTGCAATCGGAGCTGTGAAGAATATACGTGGTATTACTGATGGCATCTTCACCACAAATCAACTGAAAGAACTCATCAAGGAAGCCATCACAGACCAGGTGGAAAGCTCAATTCAACCCTCATATTCGTATGCGAAGCCGTACACCCAAAGAATCAACCTGTTAAAGATGCCTCTAAGTTACCAACCACCAAAGTTTCAACAGTTCGATGGCAAGGGAAATCCTCGACAACATATAGCTCACTTTGTGGAGACTTGCAACAATGCCGGGACTAATGGTGATCTCATGGTAAAACAGTTTGTTCGTTCCTTGAAAGGTAATGCCTTTGACTGGTACATTGACTTGGAATCTTGCTCGATTGATACTTGGGAGCAGTTGGAGCGTGAGTTTCTTAACCGCTTTTACAGCACTCGTCGTGTGGTTAGCATGATTGAACTCACGAATGCACGTCAGTGGAAGGAAGAGCCTGTCATCGACTACATTCATCAGTGGAGAAACCTTAGCCTCAACTGTAGAGATCGACTCACCGAAACTTCTGCGCTAGACATGTGTATTCAAGGGATGCATTGGGGACTACGATATATCCTACAAGGCATCAAATCAAAGTCTTTTGAAGAATTGGCTACTCGTGCACATGATATGGAACTTAGCATTGCGGCGGCTGAAAGTTCATTGTTACCTATACAAGAGCCTAAAAGAAATAAGCCTGAAGGTCGTAGATTCGGAAAGAGCACTCTGAAGGTTGAGGGAAAGCAATTGTTAGTAGTTAACTCGACTGCTGTAAGGATACCAACTGGAGTTAAGAGGAATGATCATGCAGCGCCGACTACTTTTCAAAAGGGTGAAAGAAAGAAACCATCATTGAAAGAGCGACAAGAAAAAGTGTATCCATTCCCTGACTCAGACATATCTAGGATACTGGATGATCTGCTTGAGGCAAATATCATTGAGTTGCCGGAGGTGAAACGCCCTGAAGAAGCAAACCAAGTAGATAATCCAAATTATTACAAATATCATCGCTTAATCAGTCATCCCGTAGAGAAGTGTTTTGTGTTGAAAGACAAGATCATGAGGCTACACGAGAATGGAGATATCATTTTTGATGATGAAATAGCAGCCTCTAATATCACAACCACGGTCAATTTAGGACCATGTCAATCACTCTCTACAATAAGTTTCGGCTCCTGTGAACCTATAAGACTTGATGCCATTTTCCCGATGAGCTTCACTGCATCCTCAAGTCAAACTCCATGTATAACCCTCACACCTCAAGTTGACGACTTGAAGCCTGAATGGTCTGAAAATTATGATGATGAAGGATGGACTTTAGTCACACGTAGAAGAGGAAGGAGGAAGCACATGCAAATGATAAAGCCAACAAGAATGAGGATCTCAATGGTGAGGAAGCTAATTGGTGAGCCGATACGCCGAAAAACTCAACAAAAATCCATACCAGTTAGAAAGGAGGATTTTTCAGCTCAAAGTATAAGAAAGCCTGTTACACTGAATGAGTACATGCCAACAGAAATGAAAAGAATTGAAAATGTACCTGTTGCTTGCTATCAGGTTGATGAAGAGAAAACTCCTATTGATTATGTCATGAAGAAAAGTCATGATGACTCTTCAAACTTATCTCACGGTGTATGCACAACAGAGTTATCCTTCAACGATGAAGACTTGTTGCTTGGATCAAAACTCCATAACCGACCTCTTTTCATTAAAGGATATGTTGATGAAAAGATAGTGAATCGCATCTTGGTGGATGATGGCTCGGCGGTCAATATACTACCTCTTAAGACCATGAGAGAGCTAGGGATTCCTATGGATGAACTCTTCCCAAGTCATCTGATGATTCAAGGTTTTAATCAAGAAGGGCAAAATGCTATAGGAAAGATAAGACTTGCGATGCACATGGAAGATATGGAATCCAATGCACTTTTCCATGTCATAGATGCCAAAACTACCTACAATATGTTGCTTGGGCGACCATGGATACATGAAAATGGTATCATCTCCTTAACACTCCACCAATGTTTTAAGTATTGCCGAGATGGACAAGTAAGAAAGATAATGGCAGACACCGATCCCTTCACCATAGCTGAAGCTCACTTTGCAGACGCAAAATTCTATTTCAAGTCAAATATGAAGGAAGAACTACGATCACCACCTGACCACTTAGGAGAGGGAATAATTGACTCTAAAAGCTCAAAAGGGCATAAGTCATCTGCAAATGAAGGGGTGTCTCAGCCAACAAAGAATAAAGGAAAAGAAAAGGTGGTAGAAAACTTTGTTGACAATAAACCACCACGTAAAGCCGCAGCACTCCGATATATTCCAGTATCAGCAAGAAAAGAGGGTCAGTCTTCTTTTGCAAAGGATGAAGAAAAGATCAACAAAGAGCTTGAAAACTTGACCTTGCCAGCTACTAATCTCGCCTTGAACAAGGTTTCAAAACCTTTACTAAAAGGGTTTGTTCATCAAACTGAGTCGGTGGTGATAAATCTTAAAGGACACCCTGATAAACGGTCAAATGGCTTTGATCCCAACGCTTACAAGCTTTTAGCCAGGGCTGGCTATAGTCGTGAAGACATCAACGAGATATCAAAGGATGGTGATACGACTCAACTTGAAGATAAACAAGTTTCTGCAAGGACTAGAAAGGCATGGAGAGAGAAGAAAACTTCTGGCAAAACTTTGAGGGCTGGTCTTGGATATGAGTCTTCCACACCACTGTATTTTCATATTAATAAAGAAGCCTCATGGTACATAAGTGCGGAAGAAGTGAAGGACAAACAACAAAGTCAGCCGACACCTCTTAGAGCTTCAGTCTGGGATCGTCTTGGTGGAACTACAAGTCGTGCTCCTGTTTTTACTAGGATTGGAACCCAAAATAATGGAAGGGTGCTAAAACACACACCAGTCTTTGCAAGACTTGGACAATCCATGTCAAAAGAAACAAGTTTGATGGGTGATTCAAAGGTTCTTCGTAGCAAAATACCTTCACGCATGAAGAGACAATGTGAATGGGTGGTGAGTGCTGAAGAGACATTGAAAGGAAAAACACGCACAATAGTGATAACAAACCCCTCTAATGAAGAAGAAGATGATGAAATAATATGTCTCACTTCAAATCACATCACTATTGAAGAAGATGATAATGATAAGTTTGTCGTCGAAGAAGATGTTGAGGAAGCTCCATCTTCCCTTGAATCAGAAAATAAGCCTACAATGGATGAACTTAAAAAGGTTAACTTAGGAACTGTTGAAAACCCATGACCAACCTTCATCAATGCAAACTTATCATCTGGAGAGGAAGCGAATTACATGGAACTTCTGATGGAATATCGAGATATCTTTGCTTGGTCCTATGATGAAATGCCAGGTTTAGACCCAAGGGTTGCTGTCCACCAACTAGCAGTGAAACATGGGGCTAGACCTGTAAAACAAACTCAGCGTCGCTTTCGTCCTGAACTCATATCACAGATTGAGGCTGAAGTCAATAAACTTATCCAAGCAGGTTTCATTCGTGAGGTCAAGTATCCTACGTGGATTTCAAATATTGTGCCAGTAAAAAAGAAGAATGGCCAAATGCGTGTTTGTGTGGATTTTCGAGACCTTAACAATGCTTGTCCCAAAGATGACTTTCCACTTCCAATTACTGAGATCATGGTAGATGCTACCACAGGTCATGGGAGATTAACCTTCATGGATGGTTCATTTGGCTATAATCAAATTCGAATGCCACCCGCGGATGAGGAGAAGACGGCTTTCCGAACTCCAAAAGGGATATATTGTTATAAAGTCATGCCTTTTGGCTTAAAGAATGCAGGTGCCACTTATCAAAGGGCGATGCAGAAGATTTTTGACGATATGCTTCACCAACATGTTGAATGCTATGTTGATGACCTCGTGGTGAAATCAAAAGAAAAGGAAAATCATTTGCAGGATCTTTGTTTGGTGTTTGAGCGGTTACGTCGATTCCAACTAAAAATGAACCCATTGAAATGTGCATTTGGTGTGTCCTCAGGCAAATTCCTAGGGTTTATAGTTCGACATCGAGGAATTGAGATTGATCAGTCTAAGATCGAGGCCATTCTAAAAATGCCGGAGCCAAGAAACATCCATGAGTTGAAGAGTCTCCAAGGAAATTTGGCCTATATATGGAGATTTATTTCTAACTTAGCGGGCCGATGTCAACCATTCACCCACTTAATGAAGAAGGATACATCATTTTATTGGGATAAAGCTTGTACTAATGCCTTCAACAAGATAAAAGAATACTTGTTGAACCCACCTGTCCTTCGAGCACCGGTACAGGGACGTCCACTTATCCTCTATATTGCAGCTCAAATACGTTCCTTAGGAGTGTTGTTGGCATAACAAAATGATGAAGGCAAGGAAAGTGCTCTCTACTACCTTAGTAGGACATTAAATGGGGCTGAACTGAATTATTCCCCAATAGAGAAGACATGTCTAGCATTGATGTTTGCAATAAAGAAGTTAAGGCATTACCTCCAAGCACATTCAGTAAGATTAATCTCCCGAGCTGACCCCCTCAAGCACATCATCTCAAGACCAGTATTATCAGGAAGATTGGCAAAATGGGCTTTATTGCTTCAAGAATTTGAAATTGTCTACGTCTCACAAAAAGCTATCAAGGGGCAAGCACTAGCTGATTTTCTGGCTGATCATCCCATTCCCGATGAATGGAAGTTCTCTGAAGACCTACCTGATGAGGATGTTCTGTTTATTGAACTGTCAGAACCATGGAAAATGTTCTTTGATGGCGCAGCACGACAAGATGGAGCCGGTGCTGGGGTTATATTCATCACACCAGAAGGGGAGGTCTTGCCTTTCTCCTTTTCACTTACCAAATGTTGTTCTAATAACATGGCTGAATATCAAGCTTTGATTCTTGGGTTGGAAATGGCAGTGAATATAAAAATGTCTCGCCTTAAAGTTTTTGGTGATTCTCAATTAGTCATCAGACAACTCCTCTCACTATATGAAGTCAGGAAGCCAGAATTCATCCCATATCACAAGTATGCACTTAAACTGATAACATCACTTGATTGTGTCACTTTAGAACATGTACCACGAAAAGAGAATAAGCAAGCCGATGCCTTGGCAAATCTGGCGTCAACACTAGCATCATGTAGTGAGGAGATAAAAGTCCTTATATGTCAAAGATGGGTCGTTCCACCACTAAGCCATGACATAGAAGTGAAAGAACAAGTGGGCGTAGTTTTTGTCTACGAGATTGAAAGAGAAGACTGGCGTCAGCCGCTTATCGATTATTTGAGACATGGAAAACTACCTAAAGACTTACGCCATAAGACAGAGGTGAGGCGAAGAGCTTCTCGCTTCATATACTTCCAAGGCACTCTTTATCGACGCTCTTTTGACAGAATCTTTTTGCGCTGTCTCGGAGAAGAAGAAGCAACAAAAGCACTAGAAGAAACTCACTCAGGGATTTGTGGAGCACACCAATCAGGCCCTAAACTTCACTTCCGGATCAAAAGAATGGGATATTACTGGCCAACAATGGTGAAGGATTGCATAGACTATGCTAGAAAATGTCAAAGTTGTCAATTGCATGCTAATTTGATCCACCAGCCACCCGAGCCTTTACACCCGACAGTTGCCTCTTGGCCCTTTGATGCTTGGGGACTTGATGTGGTAGGACCATTGCCGAAAAGCTCCGGGGGGCATCTTTACATATTGGCTGCAACAGATTACTTCTCCAAGTGGGCAGAAGCTGCAACATTAAGAGAGGTCAAGAAAGAGACAGTTGTAAGCTTCATCCGAACAAACATCATTTACCGTTATGGGGTACCAAGATACATCATAACCGATAATGGAAAGGAATTCTACAATACAGCCATGAACAAGTTGTGTGCACAATTCAGTTTCAAACAACATAACTCTTCTATGTACAATGCTCCGGCTAATGGTTTGGCGGAAGCCTTTAACAAGACTTTATGCAACATTCTCAAGAAGGTGGTGAATCGCTCGAAGAAGGACTGGCATGAGAGAATTGGGGAGGCGCTATGGGCTTATCGTACTACATTCCGAACACCAACTCAAGCTACTCCATACTCCCTGGTATATGGGGTTGAAGCTATTCTTCCACTAGAATGTCAAATTCCATCTTTAAGAATTGCGATCCAAGAAGGACTTTCTAATGAAGACAATGTTCGCCTACGCCTTGAAGAGCTTGAAGCTTTAGATGAAAAACGTCTTGAGGCACAACAACGACTAGAATGTTATCAAGCACGACTTTGTAGAGCTTTCAACAAGAAGGTGCGACCATGCTCCTTTCAAGAAGGGGATCTTGTCTTGGCAGTACGACGCCCGATAATCATGTCAAAACGCATGGGCAGCAAGTTCCTCTCCAAATGGGATGGCCCTTATGTGGTTCAAGAAGTCTACACCAATGGAGCTTACAAGATTGTTGATGAAAATGGATTGAGGATTGGGCCTATCAATGGCAAATTCTTGAAAAGATACTATGCTTGAAATCTGATGTAGCTCCTGGCCCGCACGAGCTAAAACTGTGAAAGGCATAAAAAAAAAGACAAAAAAATGTGAACTACGTTATGACTTGATCCTTTTATCCACAAAGATACGTAGGCAACTTGGAATTCATTCCAAGTACAGTCATGCAAAAATCTTTTGAACTATGTTGTGACTTGATCCTTTATCCATAAAGGTACGTAGGCAACTTAGAAATTATTCTAAGTACAGTCACACCATCCTTTAAAGTTGTTTGAACCAATATGATTGTTCACGTAGAGAAGAGGGACAAATAAATCTCAAAACACAATCGTAACATGGAAATCTAGGTAACAAGACACAAGAGAAGGCAAAATATAGACTTTATTAATAGAAAGAAGAATTCTATTACATAAAGTATGTAGCCTCAACAGAAAGTCATAAGCCGATGTTACCAAAACAAAAAAATTCCAAAGCATAATAAACCATTATCATACTACGGTTTCCAGTTATGTCCTTCCATCTCCTTTTGTTTGGTCTCCAACAATCCTTTTAATTTTTGAAGAATGACTGCGTCAGTTTCACTTATCACAGGGGAAGAGGATAGTGTGGTGATCTCTGCTCGAATGCCGGAGGTGATGATTTTTCTCTCAGAAATCTTTTCATCACACGCCTTGAGAGATGAATCTAACTCAGTCTTCTTGCTCTGCAACTCCATCAATTGTCCTGTTATTTTTGTTATCTCAGCATGAGTAATAGAAATGGATGTAGATGCCTCCTCTTCAAAAGCTTCTAAATTTTTAAGTTGCACTTCAAGCTTTTCAACATCTAAGGCTCGTTGCTCTGATGTCAGCATAGGAGATAATGAAGACTCTAAGTGAATAAACTTTTTAGCATCCTCAATCACCTCGGTCACCATTCTTCTGATAGAAGAGCAATCAACCTTTATATCTTCAATGGAGAGGAGGATCTTCTCAACTTCACCAGCCAGGTTAGGAATATAATGAATCGGTGTACGAGCAATCTTATTTCTGATGCTCTCCCAACACTTGATAGCAAATTCAGATCTTATCTCTCCTATTATGTCATCAGTACAATACCTAGTGACTCCTGAAGGCTCAAAGGCAGTAGTAGGTCCAAGATTATGCAAGTTGGTCGCTATATTAAAGATCGGTTGAGGTGGATTAGGCTGCTCATATGGTAAATTGAATGAAGGTTGAGAGTTTCCAATCCCAGCAGCTAAAATATTGAAAGGGTTAGGGCTAGCAACAGAAGCAACACTCATTTCTGGCCCAATATACATATCAAAATCATTCCCAAGTCTTGTTGACCAAGCTGAGACAAAAAAAAAAAGAGGGGTTAATATATGAAAAAAAAAGGGAAAGTGTCAAACCAGTTCATCAATATTGTCTGGCATGATTGATGCACTAGGGAATCCATGGAGAAAACCCGAGCTGCAAGGATTGAACACTTTTTTGGTACGTTTTAAACGTTTCCAATGATGATCACTGTTTTCATGCTCACTATCCTCAACATTTAAGATTGCTTCAATATTATCTTCCTCCTCCTGCTACATGCATATCCTTATGAGCATCTCAATAAATAAAAAAAGGGAATTAATAAGGCACATAAAAAAAAGAAGACGAGTATTTATTTACCAATTGTGGAGAAAAGGATTGTGCACTCCTTTCCTTTGCCCCTGAGGAGTTAGAGGATTTCTTATTAAGATGATCTTTTGAAGTACTCACTCTCTTTACACTAGGAATCACAAGTGGTGTCCTATTTATGTGGGCAGATGTTCGAGTACCATCTTCCTTGCCTAAATCAACATCAACTACCCGCTTGTCTCTTTTATAGGTAGGAGAAGATCGTTTCTTTTTGGTTAAGAGAGGGTCATTCTTCTTTTCTTTTGTCCTTCGTGATACTATGGCAACATTAGCAGGACTTTTAAGAATGATCTTCATCTCTGGAGAACAAACTTTGGATCACCTCGGAGTCCACCAATCCATGTAACGTTCAGTTACCAAAGGAAGTTTATCATTTGGGGGCAACGGAAGCTTGCACTGGGAATGAGTTTTGAGTTTGGTAAAACTATGCCAAAGTAGAAATACATCCTCCAAGGTTGGGACTCCAGTTCTCCCTCCAAAGTCACGGGGAATATGTTGGCAAAACCCAAATTGTCTACTGAATCTATCAGGACAGTAAGATTCAATAATAAAAGTATCATCATAACGAAGAGTCAAATAGCCGGATCGAATACACATAAAGTAGTCACTCTCAAGGATTGACAAGTTGCCATCATCATATAAGACCCCAACTTTAGCCAGAGGAAGTAATGCAGGAAATATGACTCTCTTGGGATCTCTGAAAAGAGCATGAGCCTGAGATTCATTGAAATGTTTTGCCAACCCCACGCCGGCATATTTCGTCATCCCAACTAACTTGGTAGGGCTAATTGTTGTTTGATGGGTGCCAAATTTTTCTGCAAGCCAACTGCTGAGAAAATGAATAGGAAAAGGGATGTCTCGTGCGGTCACACTTAATACAGATTGGACTTCCTTTAGACCTTTGAAGATACTTGCTAGAACTGGTATCGCAAGAGAGAATTGCCTTCCAGCTGCCATCAAGGATGCTACTTTGAAAGTACTAGGACGAATGAAACCAACATCCTTGCTAGGAAATACAAATTTGCATAGCCAACATGAAAGAAAAGCCGCTAAATAAACTTCATCCTGAATATGAGAAGGGACATTAAGCTCCTTAAAAGGATGAATGAATTTGCTGGAGCGAACACGAGACTTATCAATTGAGCCAGAAGGATAGTTAGTCTTATTGAATCCGCTAGACTTGCCCACAGAAAAAGGTACCTTGTATCTCAAGTCATCTCGAAACCAGAAATCTACCCAATCTTGAAGGGTCATTACATGGTCACCATCAATGGTCCGACATTCTTTATGAAAGGCGATGAATAGGTACTTGCAGCTCTTTGGAAGAAAAGAACGTCCTTTCTTGTCAACTTCATTAAGTTCATCAGCATAAGGGATGACTTCATCATAAAAAGTGCCAAAAATAGGAAGGCCGCTACATGATTTTAGCTCTCAAAGAGATATGGATTCCTCGCCATTCGGGGTAGATAGCGTGTTGGTAGCAGGATTCCAATGGTTATAAAAAGAAAGGATAACATTCATCTGCCAGTCATATGTAAAAAGGGATGCAAAATAGTGTCTCGAATATGTGCCCTCTCGAGGATTGGCTCGTAATATTTCAAAACATCTTCTGTCCATTCCCAATACTTGGGAGTATACTCAAGTGCATCGGAGATTGGGAAATAATCCTTGCAAGTAGCATTTCCATCACGTTTATGATAGTCTAATGACGGCAGATCAGCTAAAAAAGTTGTTGAATGTGGAAAGGAGGATTGAAGTTGTAAAACTGATTGAGGCAAACCACTGTTGCTACCCAATTTTTGACCCATGTTTTGATAATTTTTCAAAAAAAACCAAAAAATAGCAAAAAAACAATGAAAACCCAAAAAAATGCATTTTCGATATATTTACATTGTTTTTAGCATTTTCAACGTCATCTCAAAAGAATTTAAATTTTCAAAGGTATTTGGAACGCGTTCAACTTTTAACGTGTAAATTTTATGATCACTGTTAGTGAAGAAACAGAAGTATTGCTAGGTTGAGGCTGCACCGTTAATCAAATCCAAACTTGAGCAGTACCACACTTGGTTTAATGATATCACCAATTCTGCCCGTAGATACTGACAGACACTTGACAATCTTCACAAAGCATCAAGTTGGATATTGATTTTGAAGCGAGACATTTGGTTACCAGGTGGATGCTACGTGGTTAATAAAAGAGCAACATGAAGTGCTGCGTGGTGGGTAACAGGAAAAGAGCAATGTAATGTTCTTTTATAGCCGCCTCAGTGACTCTTTCCTAATCTAAAACAAAGTCTTTTCTTATTCTGTGATAGCAAAGTCGGCTTCCAGTACAGGAAATTGTGTTGGTCTCTTTCTTAATAATTCATTCACGTTGGACAATTCATTCAGAAAAAAAAAAGTCAATTAAACAAAGCAATTTATGTGAAAAGTTATTTTGCTCTCTGGACATTCTTCCAGGAAAAGGTTGGAATTAATTAAGGATGGAGGGCACGGTCCCCAAAGCAGTGAGAAAAGGGAGTTGCAACTTTCATAATTCATAACTTGTTGACCGCTACTCGGAATCTCAAACAGATTGCGTTATTGGATTCAGAATAACGAGATCTTTAAAACCAGATATTACAGTGATCATTTTCAGTGAAAAGAAAATTCATGCAGCCCGGTCAAAGTGTTGGTTGCTATTCGGGTATAAAGATAAATTTTGTTTGGTCCTGCATATGCAGCAGTTTCAAATGAGCAATTGGACCTGAATATTCTACCATTTGATTTGATAAATCTCAATCAAGATTGATCCATAAATTTTCAATTTTTGATTATTATATTTTATTTTCACAATAAGATTTATCTGCTTGTTGTGAAAATCTAATATGATCAAATCAAATTTTAGTCGGAAATATAAAACTCTCACAACCATATTTTTCGAGACATGCCCACTTGTTCCAAAAGTAAGTGAACTTGTCCCGAGGGGGCATCTGTAGAAACACAAATTTTCCACCAATCAAATTTCACCATGTGTTATTTTATTCTTTAAAATAAAGGATAAAATAAAATTGAAATAAATGACATGGAAAACAAATGAGCCTTCAAATATTTCTTGGCCAATGAAAAGTTGACACTTGAGATGAGATATTCAAGATATCTTGTCATAAAGGCAAGATTCCGTCAATAAAGACCAACCAATAAAATTATGCCACGTGGCATTGGAAAAGGACCTGAAAGCCCCTACAGATCTCTATAAATAGAGGGCCTCAACCTAAAGGCAGGGGATTGGATTCCAGGGGATACAAATTTTCTTCAAGACTCTCTCTCTCTCTCTTCAAGCAAGGAAGCTCTCTCTCAAAGAGTTCTCAAGCCTCCTTCATCTACGCTTGAAGTTTAACAAGAACGAAGCTCTGTTGGATCAAGCCAAAACGCCCTATAAGAGTTCTTCAACAACACTTTGAAGACAAATCAAGGTACTCTTCAAAGCATCAAATCACAACATCTCGCTTCGCAATACACGCCCAAATTCGCGTTCTTGCAAAGCACAAATCTTAGCTTGATTACTCAAATAAATCAAGTCACCATACATCAAATCCAAGGGAGGAATTAGAGGATTGCCATATTCTTTTGATAGAATATATTATATAGAGATTGTACCCATTCATATATTTAATAAAATCATATATTTGTACACGTGTGCTTGTTTAATTTCAGGTGCACAAAATTGTGTCTACAGGGACCAATGTGACCCCTCCAATCTTTCCTGGGAACTTGCTTAGTTGAAGGATTATCCATACGGTACTATTTTCGTATATATAGCAGTTTGAAATGAAATGGTTGAAGACTAGCAAGACGACAGCACAAAGGAACAGTTGGGTTCCATAAATTCAAGGATCTGATGGAGTGATGATTTCTCCAAAGAAGTTAGATTCGGTGACTGTGATTTCTCGAGGGTAGAATTGATGAAGACCCTGATAATGGAAGAGAAATACAGCAAAGAGATAAAGATTGGCACCCTATTTTGACTTGGATAGGTGTTGTGACAGGATGAGCTGCTGTCAAACATAAGCAAGGAATATGGAGAAATCTGGAGAACAGAAATTGCACGATGGCACATGGAGATTGTGCAAGAGTACCCGTGATCCAACGAGGTACTGAAATGAGACAACAGGTGCAAGGAGAAGAAGAGTTCCTAGATGAAGCTTAGAGCAGAGATTGTGTAGAAGTTGTGTATAACATGAAGTCTCTTGTGCTCTTGATGAAGACAACAAGCGAAGACCTTTCCAATACATACAAGGATCGAAAGAGAGCTATTGTGGAGGCACCTAATTGAGAGGGTACAAACGCCTGTGATAAAAGGCGACCGCCTATGATGAAAGGCGAAGACACCAAATAGAGTTGGTGTAGGTGGAGTTGTCAAGCAGAAAGGCGTAAAAGCTCCAAACATAGAAATCGAGGTGGAGGATTGCGAGGAGTGTACCGCAACTTTCTCTTTCTATGTGATCAGTAGCAGTGATCTCTCTCATAGTTCACATGGTGGTAGAGAATTTTAGAGCCACTTTGAAGCATCCCAGCTGAAGAAGGATGCGACCGCCTATGAAAAGTGAAGACACCTTAGAGAAGGTGTGCGGGTCACAAAATGAGCCCAAGTTCAGACCATCTCATGACGATGAGCGAAGACACCTCAAATAGAAGGTGTGCGGGCCACAATATGAGCCCAAGTTCAGACCGCTATATGACAACAAGCGGAGACACCTCAGATAGAAGGTGTGAGGGCCGTGATATGAGCCCAAGTTCAGACCGCCGTATGACAACAAACGGAGACACCTCAGACAGAAGGTGTGAGAGCCATGAAATGAGCCCAGTTCAGAACGCCCCAAAGCCAATGTGATGGCTAGATATAAGTGGACAGATGTGTGGATAGCCAATGAAGTGGCTATGATGAGTATGGATACAAATGTAGGATTGACTTTTATGCCCTTAGGCTAAAGATCAATGAGCTAGATAACATTTGCCTTGGATAATAAGTGGATGACTTGTGGAGCATTAAGACTCGACTGCTAGGAATGAGCATGGGACATGCGCAGGTTCCGGGAACAAGTTGACTCAAGGTAGTGAGCTCAGTAATGGCATTGTCATACTCAGAGTATGAAGACAGATATGGATCAACCTTTAATGGGCTGCCCCCATGGTTAAAGGTGGAGAGCTACCTGGACTCTCAGAACTAAGAGCGAGAGACTCACGGAGATGTAAGGCGTGGTTCCTAGAGTGGAACATAGGGCAGACGCAACTCAAGGATGAGTAGACTCTTGGAAGAGTGGTGAGCTCGTGATCACATTGAAATACTCAAATAATGACTGTCGCACTCGGAAATAGATATTTCCATTTGAGGGGGTGTTGTAAGCCTTGATGTGAGGCTTGATAAATCATTCCAGAACGAGCATAGATGATACGCTCGAAGGGGAATGTTATCCCAGAGACAAGCATTAAGACTCTTTAGATGTGATGTGACAGACCATCTAGTTGTAGTGATCCTTTTGTGTGAGAAAAGGTGTGCTTTGGTAACTCTAGTGATTGAAAGGTTTGGCGAGTACCTGTAAACTTGGTCAAAGATGTTCTGAGAATGGTAAGCTTGGAAGAGCTGCAAGATGCAAGCATGTGCTGAAGAAGCAAGAGGACAATTACCCACATAAATGGCAAAGGGGGTGATTGTTGGAATATTGCCAATTATGTGGCTGCCATTGTCAAAGAAGATGACTACCATGTGAGAGTCAAAGAGGGTTGCTGGTGCAGCATTTGTAGCCCCTTGACATTGTCAAAGAAGGAGGCTACAATGGTGGATTGTTGGTGGCAGCCAACAACCATTGTCTAATGTCAAAGTTTGGTAAGTTTGGCAGCCACCATTGTTGACAAAGGAGAAAGAGAAGCTGTCATTGAAGCCTATAAATAGACACCAAGAGTGCAGCACAAAATGAGAGAGAGAGTCTTGTAGTAGAGCTACAAAAGAGAGAAGAAGAGAGAAAGAAAGAGAAGGGTTGCAACCAGCAGCCCTGCTACCTTATGCAGCTGCTGCCCAATGTAGCAATGTGAGATGGGAGTTGAGTGGATGTGATCCTCCTCCGTGTGTTGTATTCTTTCTCTATCTCTAATAATATCGATCTCTCCCGTGGATATAGGCAATTAGCCGAACCACGTTAAATATTGTGTCAGTGTGCTTAGCCTCTTTTGAGCAATGATCATGAACACCACCGTTCTGCAAGGGGGAGCAGAAATCCCCAACAGCCTTTACCACGAATCCATATTATTTAGATGATGCTATCTGAATAGCAAAGTCAAGAACCAAGTCATGCATTCTCACATGTTCTTCAGTTTCAGTGCCCAACAGCATGCAACAATCTTTGAGGTATTCGATTGCCACAAAAACTCGTTTCCTTGCATCTTCAATGGACTCCGCATCTTGATGTAACCCATAGCCAACTGCATATCTCGTCAAGTCCTCGATTGAGATATCATAGTCTTCTGGAAATAAACAGCATAGCACGAAACATGACTTGGTTTCCTCGAACTTCAAATAATCATAGCTCAGCTTAAGACATGTATAAGCATTTTTTTTGTTTGCCAATTTTTTCCTATTTCATTTTCCCAGCCACTTTTTGCATCTTCGTAAATTTCTTCAGCATTCCTTTCAGCAGCTTTGACATCGTCTTGCAGACGTTCTTTTTCCGAAACCAGCTTCTCCTTTTAAGATTATTTTAAAAGAATTTTTATTGATGGTTTCGTGAGGATTAGTGATGAATAATTTAAAATCAAAGAAGATTAGATTTTTAAGTAATAGATCTTTAAATAACTATAAATATATATAACGAGATCTTCATGTAATAATTCTTGTCGGTTAGGCAATATAAACAGTTTTCGCAAAGATTCTACTACTGATGTGTCCATATTACACAGGAACAGAATGCTAGAGAATAACCTTCTTTTTTTAAAAAAAAAAAGGTCGAGAATTTTCCTTAAAGCATACACCCATGAAGAAGATCTAGTTGCCTTAGCCAAGCTGCTCACTTTACAAAATTGTATCGTAATAGTTTGCACCCACTAGGAAGTCCAGAATAGGAAAAGAAAAGGGACGCTTAGCGGACCCACAAAAGTTTTAAAACACTTGCATTTCTTTCTTTTTTTTTATTTTTTTTTAAATTAGCATGGTAAATTTTGTGTTTTTAAAAATATCGTAATGAAAAACACAGCATTAAAAAAAAAATACAATTGAAAAAAAAATTCGTTAGTTTAAGAAAACACCCCTTCTTTTGCAATTATTGTCAATCCCCCACGTGGCTACCCATAATTGGACTGTCAAGCTGGCAAGCTACATCCCCATCTCAATCATCAAGCTACCCGTAATGACGTGTCACTCTAACATCACCATGACCATAACAATAATAATCGTAATCCAACTATGCCTTACTTTTTGATTTTGTACAATTACACTCTTGAATTATCCCTCACTTTTTCAATGGTAAAGATATCCTCGTGTCTGTCACCTTCTACATTAGGTTTTATAAAATTTTGATTTTTTTTAAATTAATTTTTCAAGTTTTAATTATGAATTGTTTATGCAAAGAACCACAAGAAAAAGAAAAAATTTATCAGTGTTTTCTGTTACTCGTTTAGCAATAGCTAGGGATTCTGCTAGGAAAACATGAAATCGTTCTTCTCTTTGATATTTGTTTCAATCTTCTAAATAAATAGAAACAGAACATCAAAACGATAGAGAAAACATGCTGACGAGGAGAATGAAAATCCACACATTAAACTATAAGCACACACATGAGTAAACATTATGCCCTTGTTTTTGAAGGTTCAGACACTTGAAAGAAACACAAATGGGCTAACAAACACACGCCCTTATTTTTCTGGTGCTTCACACAGCAAACACTTTGATAGATAAGTCGATATCTTCTTTTTGGGGGCTCTATGGTAAATAAGACTGTTACAATGTGAAGCCAATGAAACAGTAGGAATTACTTCCACCAATCAAATTCTTCTTCTTCTCCTCATTCTTCCCATCCATCATCTCTGGTCCACATTATGTAAGTGTTGGTTGGCACCGAGCAATCATCGCTTGAATCCTCAGCTACTTGAGATATCTGTAAACCAATTCAAGCATGACGTACATATTTTAACGTGTAAATCTTTTTTATTGAGTGAAACTAGAAAGAAATCAAAGTCAAATCAGCAGCACCTTATATCGAGCACTCATTGAACCATTTGGTGTAGTGTCAAAATTTGTAGTCAGCTTTGGGCATTCATACACTTTCAACTTCTTCAAACGAGGGAACAAGAAATCATAATATCCGAGAATGAAGGAGATAATGCTTGGTAATTGTTCTAGCGACAGCTCCCGCAGATTAGGGAGCACCATCTCCTCAACATCAACAGGTAAAGCATTAATATCATCTTGCCCAAAGACTCCCAATAATCGAGAAGCTTTTGTTGCTCTAAGTATTTTGAGCTTCGGGAGACCTGAAGCCATGGCTATTGGGAAGAGATTCTTCAACTTTCTGCATTCTCTGACCTCAATTTTACACAAACTAGGAAAGCATAAAGATTGAAGATGACTTACTGACATTATCTGACCCCTTTCATCATCATCTTTAGCAATGATTTGCTCAAGTTCCTCGCATAACCTTATCTTTAGAACTTTTAGGTGAACTAGACTAGCAATCATGCTGTAAGTGAACACATGTGTAATTCTCTTACACTCATTCACCTCTAAAGTAGTCAAATTGCTCAGCACGAGACTCTTCCATATACTCCTCATGCTTGTGTCAGGTAGGGACTCCAATTTTAATGTTTCCAGACTTGTAAACCCCTGCATCAAAAGAAAACAAGGACACCAATTTGTTAGACATAATTCAAAGTAATTTCTGTGCACATTCAAACTATATTTATCCCAATACTTCAACCAAATTCTTATCACAGAAGGATACAAACAGACAGGGCAATAAGGCATGGGACCATGAAATCATAAGTCGCAGGAGTGAAATAAACAACTCATTATTAACAGACGGAGCTTTATCGTCCCGTCCAAATACTTTCATTAATTGGAGGAAGAACCTCAATTTCACTTTAATTGGGAATGCATAAAGATTGAAAATATAGGACTCATTTCATTACAATAATTAATTTCTAACTTCTTAAGCTCTGCATCAAGAGACAGGGAATGAGATTGTTAGAAATTTATCTAAGCTCAGTGGATGGCTAAAGCATTTATCTTCACCTATCAACTATTTCAGATTTAGAAATTTGGAGGAAGAAAGAAGAAATTATCACAATGTATTGAAGTTGAGAATTTAACTTGAAAAGGAAAAAACATTAGCGGAGAATTATAAAGGACGTACTTGAAGCTGTGCCAACAAATTACCCAATTCTTCGTGGCCAAGGATGCTTAGATTTTGCAGAAAAGGTAATTGGGCAGCACGATTCTTTGGACCAAAAAAGCTGGAATTTGATTTAGACGAAAGATCCATTTCTCTTAGTCGAGGCAACTTGACGATGCCATCTCTGGGGAGTGCATCTTCTTCCCCGCTATAAAATATCTGCTTTAAATTGTCAGCAAATATAGTCATCTGTTCCAGGTTCAGAAGACTTGGAGCCACGGAGACAGGGAAGACATATTTCAGTTTACCACAGTATCTAATTGTCATCTGTTTCAGGTTCACAAGACTTGGAGACAGAGAGCCAGGGAAGACATATTCCAGTTTTTCACAGTCAGATACAAGGAGAGTTTTTAATTTTTGGAAGCTTAGAAACTCTGGAATTATTGCCTTTTCATCATCCTGTTCTCTGATAATATGCTTCAATTCATCGCAACTGCTTACCTCAAGTGTTTCTAGCTGTGGTAGACTTTGAGCGAGGGACGGTGTGAAGATAAAGGTCAGTTCTGCAAGATAAAACAACTTTAGATGAACAAGATTTTGGAGGCTGACATGTCTGGTGGGCCCCTTCCATATACATTTGAGCTGAAGTAAACGTGACAGCTTTAACGTTTTTAAAGAAGACAGCATCGGCAGCTCCTTCTCCTCCTTGCTTCCTTTACCCAATTCAAATACCTCTTCCAATGATTCGCAGCTCTCAATATTCACACTCCTTAGATTTTTCAAAGCTTGCAGCAATTTTGCTGGAAACAGAGTGCAGATATCCTCACACCCATCCACGTCTACAAATTCTAATCTTTGTAAGGAGCCCTTTCGCTGCCCCAGAGAACTGAGACAATGAATTTATTATATTTTCTAAACCCACCACCCTTTTAAAAACAATTTGAGACACAGTAGGAAACAACTGCTCAAATGTCTTTGCATTTAAGGATGTGGCGCTTGTACCACCCAAAAATAATCTTGTCGAGGTGGGGTATCCTACTGGATCCCCTGTTGATGAATAATAATTCCCTAATATGATATCATATTTGTGCAACCTGGGAAAAACAAAATCTCTGGGAATGCATTCAACCTGCGGTATCCTCAATGATAATACAGCTAACTGAGACAATGAATTTACTTCTTGTAGGCTTGCATTCATTATTCCAGTGCTTATCCAAACAGCCCATTCCTTAAAGCTGTCTTTCCCGATCAACAGTTCTTCTAATTTCTCCAACCTTGCAATCAAATTCATAGGAATTCTTTTTAGATTCTTACAACCTGTCACATCCAACAACCTTAACTCCTTGAGCTCTCCAATTTCTTCAGGTAATGTTTCAATGTAGTAGCACCTTATAAAACAAAGAATCCTAAGTCTTTGCAGCTTTCTCAACAAATTGAGGCCCTTACATTGACACTCGATCAAAAGCAAAGATAGAAGGTTCGTTGATAATTCAAGTGATTGCAATGACAAACACCCTCCCTTTAAAGATAAAACTTCAATTTCTGTCATCTCTTTAAAAAAACTTCCTGGAACATTCAAATTATCACCCAGTTCTAACAACAGAACTTTGAGCCGTGGACATACCAATGCTTCAGGAAGTTTTGTTAGTTTATTGCCCAATAACGAAATTGTTGTACAGCCTTCAACGCTTTCAATACTCCTTGGCCACTTCTTCAATACCATGAATCCATATTCTTCTGATGATGCTATCTGAATAGCAACATCACGAACCAAGTCATGCATTTTCACATGTTCTTCAGTTTCAGTGCCCAACAGCATGCAAGAATCTTTGAGGTCTTTGATAGCTGCATAAACTCGTTCCCTTGCATCTTCAATGGATTTCACATCTTGATGTAACCCATAGCCGACTGCATATCTCGTCAAGTCCTCAATTGGAATGTTGTAATCTTCTGGAAATAAACAGCATAGCAAGAAACATAACTTGGTTTCCTTGGGCTTCAAATAATCATAGCTCAACTTAAGACATGCATATGTTCGTCCATCAATTTCTCCCAGGTCTGGAAATTGAGAGTTTTTGAGCAGTTTAGATGCTGCTTCCCACTCATATGCTTCTTTACCTCTTAGAGCCCTTCCCACTGTTACAAGTGCTATAGGCAATCCTTGGCATTCTCTCGCAACCTGCTTTGCCACTATGTTTAAGGTAGATTCCCCATCACTTAAACCTGCATTGATTTTGAATAAAGACCATGCTTCGTTTTCAGATAAGAGACTTAAAAACACTTTTTGCTGGCACCCCATATCAGAACATATGTTTTCAAGACGTGTTGTTAAAAGAATTTTACAACCCCTGTGATCATCACCAAATGGGATCCCTATCTCTTTCAAGTTAATAACTTTCCAAACATCATCCAGGACTATAAGCATCTTCTTCTCTCTCAGCAGTCTCTTCCATAATCGCTCTGCTCTCCCTTCTTTACTCTTTTCTTCAATTTTCAAACCTAACTTATCTTCCATTTGGTTCTGGATGTCTGTGACATTTGGATTCTGCGACACCGTAGCCATAAAAACTTCATCAAACAGGTGCAACGCTTTGGCTCTGCTACCAACTTCTTTAACTAGGGTGGTTTTATCCATCCCTCCCATGCTGCACAGTCCGATCATATTGACATTGTCATCTTTGAGAGCTTCCATAATCTGTTTGAAAGCTTCTTTTGACGATTCTGCTATGTTTTTTTTGTGAGACAATTTCAGAAACTTTTTGCTATTCTCCTCAAGATTTCTCAAAGTCTCCGTCTTCTTTGCCAGTTCCTTGCTTAGCTTGAATTGTCGTATCCAATTTGGACACCAAGTAAAGCATTTGCCATTTTTTCCTTTTTCATTTTCCAAAGGATTCACACCTTTTATTTCGTTATTTGCATCTTCCAGCCATTTGTTGACGTCTTTCTCAATTTCTTCAGCATTCCTTTCAGCAACGTCGACATCATTTTGCAGACGACGTAGTACTAAAGCAAGGTTCTGCTTTCGTTCATTGAATTCTTGAACAAAATTGGTGAAACAGAACATGTAGCGGAACTGCCTTATTGCTGGTTCCACCAAGAGTCCTGCTTTCTTAGATATACTGGATTCATCATCACTTTCGATAGCCATTTTCCTCCCGTCTGAATATCAGAGAAATAAGGATGTCGACTGTGAGAGTGAGTAATTACAAGTAAAACAGGCATTGAGAGAATGAGAATATGAATTTTATTACCTTAGTTTGCGAAAATATGTGCGAAAATCACAGGTACTGTTTGCTCAATAAAATATAGCGAGTAACAGAACGAGAAGGACTTTAGCTCTGTATGGTTTCCAAGAAAATAAAAACAAGTAGTCAAGGTATAAGTATACCAATAATCAATTAATCTCATTGATATCTATCTATGCCATGTATAAAAGTCACTTAGTGACATAATTTTCAATATAAACATTAGATTGGACTGAAATTTGATAAAAGATTTCATAAACCTTATATCCATTGGAGTTTGAAAAAACCTTCAAATAAGAACTAGAAATTAGTATTCAGAATTTGTTATATTTTTCTAGTTTATTTAAGATTGATTTTATTTAGATTAGAACTCTTTTGTCAATATTTTAGTTTTATTTAATATGTTTTTTCTTAGTTTGTTTAGGATTTTCATTACTTTTTTTTATTTTGGAATTTTCTTGTTATCTTAGATAAATTTTTAGGTTTATTTAAAGAGTTGTAAACTTACTAAAGAAAAACTTTAAATTAGAATTTTTGTGTAATCTATTTTTTAGCATGGTTGTGTTTTCTTGTGCTTTTTGCCTTGGTTGTGTTGCAAAATATAGGTGTCTTCGTCTAATGATGTATATTTTTGTATGTCTCTTATGCCAATATATCTTGTGATAATTGATCTAATATATTATATTATGATAAGATAAATAAAATACAGATTGAAGGACGTATAATTTTGTATATTTTTTATGCCAATATATCTTACATCTTATGATAAGTGGTCTAATATATGATAATATGATAAAGTAAATTTTCTAGAATTACGTATAATATAAAAATACAATTGATAAGTTATGTTATAAATGTAGTTTAATTTATCTTGATTTATTGAGTTCTTCAAGATTATATAAATTAAATGAGATCAGAGTCCACTAGGAGATCCAAATAAGTTTTCTTAAATTAATAGGGAGGATTATTAATTTGTAATAAAATAATTGGAGATAAAATTAAAATTAAAAATCTTGTCTAAATTTAATTATAAATAAATATACACACAAAACAAATATTTACTATCATTACATGAATAGGTCATTAAATCACTATGAGTAGCAATATATCTCTACATGTTGATTTATAAATTGATTTGACCAAACTTATTAGACTAATATTATAATGTAAAAGTTATTCTTAAGCATGACACATGAACTTCAAAGATAACATGAAAATATAGATATTTATTTTATAAGTATGCATCTCAAGATATCACTATAAAATGGTTGAAGGTTCTTTCGTGAACACTTATGTTCCGAAGATGATTGGTTATATTAAAAAATTGGGTCAATTGATCTTTATCATTTAATATAAATAAAGTGTTGATTTAATCTTGTAGTCATTATCTCATAGCTTTTTTTAGTTAATTATAAATTCTCACATGAATAAATTCGAATTAATGTATGCAAAATATAAAGACAGCAACAAATAACACAAGAATTAGTAGAAACACACACTCATCTTATAGTAGAGACAAATGAATGATTATGAATGGAAGGTTCACGACTTGGACAGTAGCACACACGATAACACCTTTCTATATATCGATCGATTCCAACCACAAATATAATTTTTACAAGCAGTTATGTATGTGATGTTACTATAAGAATTGAAAAGGAGAGAAGAATTAGTTGAATGAAGGAAGCTCTCTGCCACTTCTCTATATCACACTCAATGAACATGATTTACCCATAAAGGAAAAAGAGGCATTCCTTACTTCAAATTTGCTTTACCGAGTCTTTCAATGTCAATCAGATCACCGGGTTAGCCAGGTCACCCGAGTTTTTGATTTTTCTTATTTTTTCTTAAACCCGGCCTGGTTCTAGTCCATATTCTTATAGGTCTAAGTTGATAGACAATTTAAGTAAATTTATAAAGGAAGAGCAAAATTTAAACACAAATAACCAAAGTGAAAAAAAAGGAGCATAAAAAAGGGTGGTAGTTTCAAGATTGAAGCCAAAAGTTCACTTTGATCCTCCTACTTTTCAAATAATGACTTTTTCATCCCTTAAGTTTTCTCACATTTTATTTTTGGTCCACAACTTCGTTTCTCTATTTTTTTCATTCCTTAGTTTGAGAGAGCTAGAGAGGAGATAGAAAGTCATTGGATTACAATGTTAGAGAGAGTCTTGGTTCGCACTGATTTTCACAACAAAAACGATCGATTTTGGTTGTAATAGGGTTCATTTGATGAAGAGAGTTCCTTTGAGGTGTTTTTTGCTCTTGCGATTTCCAAAACTTTTATGATTTTTTTGGCTATTTTATTGGTTTTTTTACATCATAAGGATCATTTAGATGTTTTGGTGTGAACTTTATTTAAATTTGCATTTTTAGGTCAAAAAACACCCTTCATGGTTTTCTAGCCACCCCTCCAATGGTCGAGAACTTGAAAGTCTCAGTAGGTGACATGTTGTTTCCTTTTATCTTTTTTCAAAAATATTTGGGGCATTTTCAAATAAAAAAATAAGGCTCCCATAAGCTAGCCCTTTTTAAAATAAGGGTTATCTAGGTAGATTGTTTATTTAGTCTTTTTTAAATAGTGGTTATCTCTTACTTATCTTTTATGTGTTTAATATCTCGAAGAAATTATTCCAATTCATCTATATTTTCTTTTATGTTTTACATAAATAAAATTTATTTACATGAAGTTTTTATAAAAATAAGAATTATTTGTTCTTGGTAAAAAAAAAAAATAACCTTTACGATAAAAAGAAGAAGAAGAAGAAGAAGAAGAAGAAAAGTGTGCACTAAGGAAAATGTTGAGGTTAAATATTATATTTATCTATCTTTTAATTTTATGAAAATAATTATCATTTTATTTTATAATTTGAGTAACATTAACAATTCTTTATCAGTTTATTAGTTCATATTTTTTTAAGATTTATTGTGTTTCACATTCCTCAATTAAGAGAATCATGATGCAATGAAATGCATTTGAAACAAAATCCTATTTTTCTACTTTATTAAAAATTAACTTAAGATCCTATATGTTTTTGTATTTATTAACATATATGATCTCAGGTTTATTTTATTATATGTAAACATCAACTTTTTTTATTTACAATTATATTTTTTCTCTTAATATCAAAAAATACATAAACAACACTTATACATCCATTCTTCTGTATTGGAAAACATTATCTAACCTGTAGCAAAGCAAGTTAAATAAACAGGTCAATACTTTTTTTTTTGTATTTATGATTAGGGTTTTTTTTTGTTAAAAATACATTTGAAAAGCATTCATATTCTTTTTTTGCTAAAAAACATTTCTGACCTATAATGAAGTGCGAGTCAAATAACTACTAATATGGCTATAGTGAGCATCTTTTAGTATATGTGGATGTAGGAAGCAATGTGTCATATTATTAGTTAGATATAACTTACCTATTCATTATTAAAAAAACATAAAATAAATAAATATATTAATAGAAACCTAAAAGAGATCGGCTGAAACAATATAGTTTCTAAGTGAAAATATTGTGGATTCACACAATGTTTCCTTTCTCTTTTGTTGTCTCTTTTTTATTCGGTGATCTTTAATGATTAATTGATTAAGATTGAGGTGGGTAATGTAAATTTATTTGCCTTTTTATGGTTATTTTGCTCTTAATAAAACATCTTGATATTGGGAGGGGGGTTAATTTCACAAAAAAAATATAATTTTGTTGTTTGTAAGAAATTGAAAATGTGAGGATTAAAATTGAAACAAATAAAAAACCAGAGGCTTTTTTTATATATAAAAAATATGGTGTCAACTTTGGTCCTTTTTGTTTTTTGCTTTTGATCATCTATTTGATTTTTTTTTAATTTGATCTTTCAATGTTGTGTTAATTGGGATTTGAAGTTGGTAATTTTATATGAGCATCTAGAACTAAATAAAAAGTCGCACCATTGGTTTGGTGCTCCACTTTACGAAAAAGAATTCAATTATATTGTTTGAGAAAAATTAAAAATAAAGAGACCAGAATTGAAACATGAAAATAAAAGGCCTTTAAAAAACAAATGTTATCAACGCCTCTATGCCTTGTGATTTTGACAAATTTTGTTTTTGCCCCTTTTAGTTTAGAAATTAAACTTTTTGGTACAAAAATTTATTTTACTTGTATTTTAATTCTTGAGTTTGAGAAAGAAGAGAGAGATTAAATGAAAAATTATAAAGGAGAGAGAAAATTAGTGAAAGGCTACTTTTTGGTGGAAAAACTTGTCATTCTTAGTATGAATGGATTTCATTTACTATGAGAGTTATATTTAGATTTCTTTATCTTTATCTTGCTAAAAAAAAGTACATCTAGCTTGATAATTAATTTAGATTCAAGTTGATTTTTTATCTTTAAATCAATTAAATGTTTATTTAAGATTTTAAATGGATTTATTGAGGTCTCTTTTACATATAAACTGACTTTGATATCCCCTCCAATGTATCCAACTCTTCAATAAAAGGAGCAATTTTTCATTACATTAAGCACAATATTTATTTCTCTAAGATGTATGAAGATTGTCATACCAGACATTGCAGCAGGCATAAAACATTTTACTTAAAAGAAAAGATTTCTTGCATCTTTTTCTTAGATAAGGAAGGTCTTGTTTAAGGAGTCGTTACCTAATATTATAATCATTAGGAACCATAATTGGTCAATAAAGATCCTATGATATGAAACTGGTTACGTAAAAGGAAACATATTATCACCCCTTAAATATCATACCAGAGGTAGGCTGCATTGCTGGTTTTTGTCACGGTAGCGAATAAGGAGAGAAAAAGCGTGTTTGTTTTTTATTTTTTAAAGTATTTTTAAAAAATAATTTTTTATTCTAAATAATTTTTTTTATTCTAAAATAATTTTTTTATTTTATATTACTATGAAAAATAATTTTTTTAAATAAAAAATATTATTTTAATATATTTTTAAATAAAAAATATATAAAAAAACTTATTCAAGTACTTTAAATAAAAACCTTAAAATCACGGCATGATAAAAGGAGAAAGAAAAGAATGGGACAAAGAAGGAAGAAACTAAGGTCACGTAGGGGGCAGTATTGTAGAAAATAGGAGATGAAAATTAGTATGAAAAGGAGGCTATTTGTTTTTTTACTGTGTCAGAGTGGTTTTTATAATTATATTTAATTTATAAAAATATTAAATTAATATATTTTTAATATTTCTTGCTATTATATATATATATATAATATTTTAATATGTTTTTAAATAAAAAAATTATTTTAAAAAAGTATGTTTCACAATACTAAATTACAGTATAAATTAAAACAGAAAGGAGTTTTTTGTTTATTACTATTCACCAGATTTATTTCACTGTGAATGTGAATATTAATAGTGAATTTTTTTAAAAAAATTAATTTGGTATTTGATTTTATTTTTTTTGCATAATTGAATCTTTTAAATCCAAATTAAAGCTTAATTGCATATTTGTTTTGAAGAATGAGGGTTGAATTGAAAGATAAAGGATTGAAGTGAAAAATTCGGCAAAAATATGTGGCGACACTGTAATTGTTTACAAAGTTCATTTTAGTCTCCTATCTTTTTGAGCTACTAATTAACATGCCCCTATAATTTCTCAACATTACATTTTGTCCAGAATCTCAGATTATGCTGCAGGGACCAATCTGTAATTTTTTTAAAGTCCAGGGACTAAACTGAAATTTTCACAAATAGAGGGGCCAAACTAAAATTTCATCATCTTCAACCTCAAACCCAAAATTTTCATAGATCACCTACCGATATATCAAGATTTCTAACTCAAATTCACCATTTAAACAAACCATAACTCAAAATCATTATTTTTACCTAAAATCAGCAAAATAACTCATTACCCATAACAATTAACTCATAATATTCAAATCAATTCATCAATCAAACCAAAAACACAATCTTCAAAACCTTAGCATTCAACAAAACAGAAAATTAAAGCTAAAAAAAACATATTTATACACATCAAAGTGTAATTCTTACCTCTTAACTTATTTTTTCTAACTCTCTTCTCCTTTCTTTATCTTTTCTTCTTTTTCTCTTTTCTCTTTTTCTTCTTTCACTCTCGTGGTTTTCTCTCTAAGAATTCAGATCTCTCTCTTTTTTTTTTCTATATATATTTATCAACTCTTTGTTCAATTACTACAATACTGTTCATTCATTTATACCTACTTTTAAGCCTCCAAGGGTTTTGTTGTCTTTTTCTATTCTTTTTTATTTTCAAATCATCACAATAAAATTGTTTTCTTTTTATTAAGCTGCTAATTTATGCAGCTTTAGCTCTTGTTCTCTTTTCATGTTTAGCAACTCTGAACTGTTCCTTTCTTTACATGATATAAGAGCAGGTTCTTACCTCTTGAAGTCTGCTGGATAAACCTATCAGCAGAAGATCCTGAACCGATCCCAAATCACAGCTTCAATCCCCACCACAACCAATCTCCTCTTTCCCGTAGTCTTTTGTCCTCAATTGGGAAATAATCCAAAATCAACAACCGGTCCGGAGATAGTTTGTGTGAAAAGAAACGGCTGAAAGATGAAATGTGAAGGTTATGGTGAGAAATTAGATGACAAACTTACTTTGTCCTACTAATGCTTCTGCTTTCATTGTTTCGAAAGTAAAAGAGACATAAACATAATCATTTCCTTCCTTTTACTTTCCACTTCTTTGTAATATTGGATTGCAAACGGGATGGTGCTTGGGGGGGGGGGGGGGGGGGGGGGCAGTTTTTCTTTTCCTTTCTTTTTAAAATTTTATGCCTTGGGTGAGGAAATTAGGGCAGCATTAGACTTTTTAAAAGACAACAAAAAAAAGCAATGTCTCATCTTTTGATATGGTGGTACAAGATACACCATGGTATGGTGGTCTTCCATGATCAGTTTGTTGATGAAGATATCGAAAGATTCGAGTCTCCGTTTTAGCTCAGTTTGGAAGCAAGGCCGAAAGTTATGATTATTTTAAAAGAATTTTTATTGATGGTTGCATTTCTTTTAAATAGCTAGCAAGGTAATTTCTCAGTGTGTTTTCTGTTTAGCAATAGCTAGCAAGGTATCTGCTTAAAAAAACCATTGAACAAGGGATGAGCCATTCAGCAAGGGATTCTGCTAGGAAAACATGAAATTGTTCTTCTAAACAAATAGTACAGCAGCAAGTCTCAGTCACCTATTGACGAAATTGTTGTATTTCTAATGACAATGCTAATAAAAAAAAGTTGAGCCAGCATGACACATGAAATTCAAAAATAACAAAATAACATGAGAATATAAATATTTATATTATAATTATGCATCTTAAAAAATCACTTGATGAAACAAGTAGGGTAGAGAAATATAAGACTTCTAGGAAATTGTTTCCCTGTAAAATGGCTGAAGGTTCTTTTATGAACACTTATATTAAAATATTGGGTCAATTAATCTTTGTTATTTAATATGAATAAAGTGTTGATTTAGTCATTATCTCAAAGCTTTTGTTAGTTCATTATAAATTATCACTCGGATAAATTACAATAAATGAATGCAAAATATAAAGACAACAACAAATAACACAAGAATTAGTAGAAACACACTCACCTTATAGTAGAGACAAGCGAATGATTATGAATGGAAGGTTCATGCACGATCACGTGGTCGACACTCACACACTTGATAACACCTTTGATCTATCGATCGATTCCAACCACAAATATAATTTATCTAAGGAGTTATGTATGTGATCTTACTATAGGTATGGTCTCTCAAGGGGACATTAACGAAAAGAATTGAAAAGGAGAAAATAAGTAGTTGAATGAAGGAAGCTCTCTGCCACTTATTCCACATATCACACTCAATGAACATTATTTACCCAATAAAGGAAAAGGAGACATTCCTTCAAGTTTGCTTTACTTATGATGGAGGCTAAGGACAACAACATCTGCAAGCTAAAGAGGGATAATCATAAGATTGTGGGTTGGGACAAAAAAAAAAGAATTTTTCTAGTATCCGTGATCACTACTGGTGAGAAATTAGATGACAAACTTACTTTGTCCTACTAATGCTTTTGCTTTCATTGTTTCGAAAGTAATTAAAAGAGACATAAAAGAGGAAAAATAGAATTGCTATAAAAGAAAGTCTGTTTATTATCACACACACACACACACAATACTTCTCTGTATTGATAGAGAAGCTATATATAAACTTATACATTCTTGGTTGTCGCACGAAATAAGAAAAGAAAAGATTGATATTCTATCTCCATGGTTTCAGCAGCTAAATACTGATAGGATTATCAAGTGTAGCTGTCATCTTGCTGGAGTTTCCTTTATCTGTTGAACTACCATTTACGTAGGAATTTGTTACTCCTAGGAAGTCCTTATCACCAACTATATTTCCTTTTATATGTCTGTGAGTATAATCATCCTTATTACTCTGTAATTCTTCCTTGTCACTCCATGATTTGTGAGATAGACTCACGATTATTGCTAACAGGGGACTGTAAGTTGCTAATATCCCCCCGCAAACTGAGCCGAGGTTGAGGCACAGTTTGTTGCGAAAGTAAGATAGGGCGGCCTTGGGCACTGGTTTTGTAAATATATCAGCAACCTGGTTAGCCGAGGAAACATGTTTAGTGACAAGTAATCCAAGTACAACTCATTCGCGTACGAAATGGTAATCCAACTCAATGTGCTTACTCCGAGCATGAAAGACAGGATTAATGGTCATGTATAGAGCAATGATATTATCGCAGTAGAGAACTGGTGGATGTGATAGAGATATGCAACGATCTGTGAAGATGTATGTGAGCCACGTAAGTTCAGCAGTATTATTAGTCATAGCTCGATATTCAGCTTCAGTACTGGATCGCGAGATTGTGTGTTGTTTTTTTGCACACCATGAAATGATATTGGTGCCAAGTAAAGTGCAGTAATCAGTGGTAGATCTCCGTGTTATAGAGCAGCCTACCCAATCCGCATCAGAGAAGGCATGCAAGTCAAGTGTTGTATTGGATGAGAGACATAGACCAGTAGCTATTGTTCCTTTGAGGTATCGAAGGATGCGCTGAACCAGTTTCAAGTGGGCAACTGTAGGATTGTGCATGAATTGTGAAACAAAGTTGGCACTGTAGGATAGATCAGGTCATGTGAGGGTGAGGTATTGGAGAGCACCAACAATCCTACGAAACTGACTGGGATCAACAATGGAGGATGTATTTGCATCTATTTTGAATTTGGCTTCCAAAGGCATGCTCATGGGTTTGCAATGAAGCATACTAGAGCGGTCAAGGATGGTAAGTGCATAATGTGACTGAGACAAATGTAGTCCATCTGCTGTGGTAGAAATTTCAACGCCTAAGAAATGATGCACAGGTCATAAGTCTTTCATTGAGAATTCACAACTTAGTATGTGAATAAAGGAGTTGACCAGTTCGGTTGATGAACCTGTAAGAAGCATATCATCAATGTAAAGAAGTAAGGCCAGAATTCCGTGTGCTGAGTGAAAGACAAAAAGAGAATGATCAGCAAAACTACAGAAGAAACCATAAGATATAAGAAAATCACTGAGTCTATCAAACCAGGCACGTGGTGCCTGTTTGAGCCCATATAAGGTGTCGCACCCTCCCGAGAGCTCGACGTCGCGGCGACACTTCCTCCGTAGCGAGGATTCGATGTTGGGGTCTTTCTGTTGTGAAAAAAGGAGTCGCCACCTAGTATTATGGTCACTAGGAAACCTAACTGGTCTTTCAGAGATTCTAAGGCAAGGGACTGGTTGCGTAAAGGGAAGGTTTTAGCACCCCTAGTACGCCCTACCTAAGGTAAGCTGCTTGGTGTTTGATTTGCCTTATAATTGTTATGGTGTTGATGTTCTCTGATCCCATCAGTTTCCTAGGATAAGTCTGCTCTGATGAATGAAATCTAGGGTGCTTTAAAAACCTATTTTTTTTGTCTCGTAAACCGTGGAGTAAAAAATAATTGAAATGTCCTCGATTATAATCAAGGCTTCTTTCAAGAATTTGTGCAGATTTATTATTCCTAGAAAATTATTTTGGATATTTACCACTCCGGGTTTCTTTATCCAAATATTAACAATGAATAATAACAAATTATTCCCAATAATATTTTGGATATTCGTCCTTTAAGGATTTCTTTATCCAAACATTAATGGTGAATAATACTAAATTCCCCCAAAATAAGATTTTTATATTTTTTGGAATATTGGCCAATACCCTTTGGAGTTTTACAAACATGTTGTAAAATCCAGAAATGCAAGAAAAATGATTTTTGTTGTGTTTAAGAAATCCATGCGAAAACACATTTTCAAAGCTTCAAATATTTGTTTTTTATATAAAAAAACATAAAAACAATGTTAGGGTATTGGCTGTATGCAGGAAAACAAAACATTTTTTATTTTATATTTTTTTGATGTCTCGACAAAAACCGGGTATTTTCATACCGGATATGTATCTTTACCATATAAAAAAACAAGCAGAATATTGATAAACAATGCATCAACAAACTTTCAGAAAATCACATATTTAAATAATTCTTTGAAGCAAATTTTCCGAACGGGCCAGACCCGGCCCAAAAGGAAAATGGGCCGAAATCAGCCCAAAAATAAAATGGGCCTACTTTCTACAGGGCTGGACTCAGCCCCGCCCAAACCACATGACTGGTTACTGTTCACTGTACAGTAACCGTGTTACTGTTCCTCCGCACAGTAACACGTTAATTAATTTTCCAGTTACTGTGCACATGCACAGTACCCCCAAACTGCATGCAAAGACCACGTTACTGTTCAAGTGAATTATATTTCACTTGAACAGTGCAAACACAAAGCAAATCCGCAGGCACCAAAACACATTAAGTCCTGAACTGAAACCTATAACAGAAGCTATAACAGAAGCCATGCATTTCTACAAGAAACAGAGGGACAAAAAAAACATGAAAACCAGAACCTGCAAAAACAAAGTCCCCTTAATTAACAGGACACCCCCTCACGTTTTTTTCGCTCTTCTTATGTACCTATTAGCCGTAACTACTCCTACTTAATGTTCCAATTGCACAGAGACGCTCCAACCAAAGGAAAGCAGGGGTGACAAAGACCTTTACAACCTACGGTCTCTCAGGCAGTAGAACTGGGAAGCTAAACCAGTCTCTTAACTCACAGTCTAAACACAGCATGACCCATCATTTTCGACAAAGCGGAGCAGGTCATATACACATGGAAGCTGAACATTTGAAAACCAAACCTAATACAGAAAACATTGTTCACACCTAACCTTTTTCTAATCTCTGCTACTGCCATGGTTTGTTTTATCCAAGAATGAAAGAAACGAAAGAGCATGCTTTTCATCATGTATATCGGAGACGCTAAAACAGAAACAACAAATCCAATGGCCAGCTATCTCTCTTTCGAAGAAAAACAGGAAGGAAAAACACACTCCAAAACTAGCCGAAACATCATCCCAACTGAAGAGGGCCTTCTCTCGTTTTTCTTTCTAAATGAGTCATCGTATGAGTAAACAGCAGAAAAAACGCAGCTCTAACATAAATAACAAGCTAAACTCAAAGGCATGGGAGGAACAGTGGGCAAGCATACAACTTTGTTGTTGAGATGGAAAATGAACGTCCCAAACAGAAGCAGAAAACAGATTTTGAAAAGAAAGAAGACCAACCAAATATCTTTACATATGTTAAAGAAAAAAGAAAGTCAAGACTCATACCTGCGGGTCCTGCACGTTTAAATGCAGAAAAATGAGATACAACTGGTGGACAAGCTTCTTCCTTTTTAATTACCTCTGATAACCAAAGCAAGCCTTCCTCTCTTTTGCCGTTGGAAACTTTTCAAAAACCTCATAGAGTCTTTGCAAGCCCCGGTTCGGCAAGGTAGGATAGACTCAAGGTAATCTCCTCCCGTTCTCCTACCCTCAGCCTCCTCCTAGTTCTCTCGGTTTTTTTCTTTTTTCCTTTCTCTTCTTTGTTCTCTCTTGTCTTTCTTCCCTACTGTCTTCTGTTCACAACTGCTCTACTCCTCTTCCCTCTCCCCCCCCTCTTCAAAAAAAAACCACCCCGCCCACTGTAGCTGCTAATAACAGTATATATATAGGTGAAGGGGGAGCGGGGCAGCAGCATGCGCATGGGGAGCAGGGGACACCAAGCCAGGGCAGCCTGCGCTGCTCCCACGCCTGCAGCTGCTCACACGCCTGCAGCTGCTCGCACGCCTGCGCTGCTCCCACGCCTGCAGCTGCTCGCACGCCTGCGCTGCTCCCACGCCAGCAGCTGCTCCCCACTCCTGAGGGTCTCGGGCAGCGGCATGCACATGGGAGGAACAATGTCTCAAAACGACACTGTTTCGGGTTCTGCTCTCTTTTTATATATAATTAATATTATGTTTGCAGGTAGCCAAAAACATGCGGCAGAAATTTCACTTTCTCATTAGATATTCAAACATGCATATCTTGAGTTTCTGATATCGAAATCCAGCGATTCAAAAGCCAAAATTCATCTATGTGTGTAGGAATACAACTTTCACGAGGATTCAAGGTGAGATATAATCGTTTTACCAGACAGAATCGGGCCGCAAAACTGGTCGGTAAAAATGGTCTCCTGATCCGATTCAAAAACTGACGAATGTCGAGCATCCCGATACGACTGAGAGTATCCTAAGAATGACCAGAAAAATCATGATGGCAGCAGAAATTTCAGTGCAAAACTTGGGTCAAAATCCTGCTCGCGGCAGAATTCTCTACTTTCACGTCAGATATTCAAACAGGAATATCTCGAGCTCCTGATATCGAAATCAAGCGATTCGAAAGCCTAAATTCACCTATGCGTCCAGGACTACGACTTTCACGAAGGATTCCAGGTGAGCTATAATCGTTTTATAGGATAGAAACGGGCCGCAATCTGGTTGGTCAAAAAGGGTCTCCCGATCTACATTCAGGAAACTGACAATGCCAAGCATCCTAGTTCGACTGAGAGTCTGCCATAAGAACAGTGAGCTCTAGGACCCAATAAAGGTGTAGGTCCATTTTTCAACATGTCATGAGTGACAGAATATAGCTGGGATGGTCAGATATTGCACGAAACCAAGTCAGAAACAGGGCCTAAGTTGGAACAAAAAAGATTGCGGCAGCAGCAGAACCAGGTTTTTTATTTCCACTTTTGAGGGATTTATTCACCCTTAAAGACCCTATAAAAAAGGAATGAATCTGGCATTATGAAGACTTCTGATCAGTCTAAGAAAACCTGATGATTTTGGCAGCAAAGGGGAAGGATAAAAAAAGAGCAGAAAATAGCTCAAAATAGCTCAAACATGGGGTCCAAAAATGAGTAACAACATAAGGCACGCTGAAGCTTACATACATGCATAAGGTACTGTTGATCAGCCATACCTGGTGGTTGTGTCATATATATATATATATATATATATATATATATATATATATATATATATATATATATCTTCCATAATGTTGCCATGTAAAAACGCATTCTTGACGTCAAGTTGATGAATGGGCCAGTGTTTCACAAGAGCAATAGTTAAAATTATTCGAATTGTACCTGGTTTTATTACAGGAGAGAACATCTCTATGTAGTCAATACCATCAATTTGATGATAGCCTTTGGCAACTAACCGTGCTTTTAGGCGATCCAATGTTCCATCTGGTTTTAGTTTGGTCTTAAAAACCCATTTGGACCCAATCACATGCATATCTGGAGTGTGGGGAACTAATCGCCATGTATCATTGTGATGTAGTGTTGTAAGTTCATCATCCATTGCAGCTTTCCAACCGGGATGCAACAGGGCTACTTTAATGTTGTTTGGTTTACGAGATATTGTTGGAGATGATGTTATTGTCAAGGCATATTTAGGATTCGACTTCACTACTCCATGCTGGGACCTGGTTAGCATAGGATAACGTGTTGTTGCTTCATGAGAAGGATGGGATGAATGAGGCTCTGCAGTTTGTGTATCATTAATTGGAGGGAAGAGTGCAGGTTGTATTTCAGTGCTTAATACTAGTATTGGGGTGTGCATGGGAAGAGCTGCTGAAAGCTGAGTATTAAAATCAGTTACATCATCTTCGAGTGCGGTTGTTTCATGTGTTGAATTTGATACAGATTGCCAGAAATGTTGATCAACAAGTGGAAGAGGAATAAGATTTGTTGACGCAGATTGTTGTGGAAGAACTTCTGTTTCTGCATCTGTTTCTAGAAAAGTGTTAGAAAATGGTATCTAGGAATCAAGTATATTAAGAACATATGAGGCAGCAGGTGAATTTGAAGAAGATTTAAACGAAAAAACAGTCTCATCGAAAACAACATGGCGAGAAATGAAAAATTTACGACTTGGTGGGTGAAAACACTTGTATCCTTTATGTTTTTCACTGTATCCTACAAAAACACACAAGACTGTTTTCGGGTCAAATTTATGGTTTCTTGTATTCCATGTATATGGAAAACATTTAAAGCCAAACACCCGAAGTGACGTGTAATCAGGTTGTGTTCCATGTAGCATGAAATATGGAGTGTCAAAATGTAGAGATGATGATGGTAGTCGATTAATGACAAACACTGTTGTGGTGAAGGCTTCCACCCATAATGAAAGAGGTGCACTGCTATGAAACAACATTGTCATACCTAATTCGCGTATAATTTTGTGCCTTTTCTCAACCATACCTATTTGCTCTGGGGTATAGAGGCATGAGATCTGATGAAGAATACCTGTGGCCAGAAAGAGTGATGACAATCTAGAGTTAACAAACTCTCCTCCATCGGAGTGAAAGATTTTTATTTTTTATTGAACTGTCTTTCAGCATACTGTTCAAATGCTAGATAGGTAGTGAAAAAATATGATTTGTGCTTCAAAGGTATAATCCAAGTATACTTTGAGAAATCGTCAACTAAACATGCATAAAACTTAAACTTGTCAATAGATAAAACTGGTGCAGGTCCCCACAAATTGCAGTGAAAATTATCAAAAATGCCAGAGCTAGAATGTTCAGAATGAGCAAAAGGAAGTTTACTAAGTTTTCCTAATTGACAACTATCACATAAATGTTCTGTCCGTGAGGGACCTATAACATCAATTAACCCTTTATTCTTTAATAATGGAACAGCTGAAGCTTGAGGATGTCCGAAGCGTTGGTGCCAAATGTTTGCAGTGCCAGATTTGAATCGATAAGAGAAGTGTGCTTCTGGTACATTGGATAAAACATACAGGTCACCCTTCTTTTTCCTTGTTATTAGCTGATGTCTTGTCTTGTGTTCATTTACACAAAAATCAACATTAGAAAATTCACAATTGACAGGAAATTGAGAGGTTAGTTGACTTATCGAAAGCAAGTTCTTTTTTAGATCTGGAACTAAAAGAACATTATAAAGAGGCAATGTCTTACCTTTTTGTTTAATGCACGAATCACCAATAGCTATGATAAGTATAGAAGAACCATCTCCAATTATGACAGAATTAGATCCAGAGTATTTATGGATATTAGTCAAAATACCTTGCATTCCTGTCATGTGATTTGAAGCTCCTGTGTCAGAAGTCCATTCTGTTTCAGTAATGGAATTATCTAAGGTGAGTGCAGCAAGAGCTTGTGGAATTACATCATTCTGAGTTGTTTTTTTGTGTATCCACCAGCAGATTTTGGCAATATGGCCTGGTTTCTTAAAGTATTGACATGTCTCATTACGATATAGATCTTGTTCTGCTGCTGTCATGCGTCGTTCTCCTGGTGGTGGTGGTCGTCGTTGTGTAGCTGATGTTGAATTGTCTAAATAGCTATGTTGTTGGTTCCGAAATTGTTTTGCTTGGAATCCACGACCTGCAGAAGTAAATGTGTTTGTAACACCCTGTTATTTAGTACATTCATAAAAGAACTTTGAGCCTTAACTTTTAAAAAAATGGGTATTTTTTTTTTCATCCACAGAACTTATCCGAGAGTTGCCGAAATTTCAGTGGAAATTTCGGCAGAGTTTCCTTTATACCTGGAGGTCCCTAGTTATCGACAATCATCCTGTATAGTTATACTCATTTCTCAATCATATCATAATAATGTAGAACCTTAACAACACATCATTCATGGTACATGCCTCACATTTCACATGCTCATTTCTTTCCCATCAACACACATAATTCATAACAATTGCAAGTAAACAAACTAAGATTACAAATACAGAATAATACATTTTTATGTCCGACACTTAATGTAAAAGGAGTATTATTACATATTAAGTCATTTAGTTCCTTAAAGACAAAATACATTAATGTTCATCTTCTTATTCAATCATACAAAAGGAGACTAGAGGACCTAAAACGCTACTCCTGGCGTGAATCTGAAGGACCTGCAATTTCATAATGTATATAATAAATATAGCATAAAAGGAAAATCACACAATACATGCACAAGTAATTAAACATATATTCAACGATATGCAATCATAGTTCCTTGAAATTCTCATTTATCCTTCCATTATTACGTCTCTATTCATCCTTCCTAGAATCATTCAACATTTTCATTTTATGTCTTGTTTCACCTCACGAGCGCATTTAATCCATTATAATATCTACCATGTGATTTCTCTCCCTCTTACTCTATCTCTTTATATCAATTTCAATCCCAACATCTATTATACCCATTATGGCTTTTCCATATAAGTTGTCAAACTCGTCATGATTTCGGTCCAATTTTAGTTTATAAATATATTCAACTTACAAATTTCTCGTGCCCATTTCGACACATTCCAATGTTTCTTTAGATTTTCAGTAAAATCTCTCATTATCATGGAACTTGCCATCATTTTCACAATATTCACATCCGATCCATCTTCAAATAATATGAATACCATACATACATCATTCTATTTAATTCATCAACCTAATCTCATTTGACCACTATAATTAAGGCCAAATTTCATTATCTATCACTATTATTGACATTTTATTACACTAGTATAATTATCACCAAATTCTTATCATGCCAGCAACAACACGAAACCTTACTACAACATATTTACATTATTAGTCATAATTTCTTTGACATCCTCCATGTGCGCAGGACATGATTCTCAAATTATATCAATTACAATTCATTAATTAATTCAAAATGCATCATATATATATACAGCATTGCATTCCTTAAGTGTATAACACCTACCATGGTTAATGAACTTCTATTCTCACGTCCCAAGCGATACGATATTTGCCTCCATCCTTCACAAGAATTAGATCTTCATCAGTTTCTCTCTTTTTTTTTCTTCAATAATCCATAACATAAACATAAATTACCATTTTTGTTTAACAATTAGGTATCGTCCAACATTCCATTTATAATCTGACAAGTCAGTCATCCTGACAATATTAACACCACACAAGTAAGTTTAACTCAAGTTGTATATTCCGGTCATTAGAAAACAAAACTAATGCCACTAGCCCATCACCGGGTAACTAGTTCCTCCGCCCATCTTATTCCATAATTTCCAATCAATATCCGCCTCTTCAAGGCCGAATGAATAATCCTATCAAGATGTCAATCCCCATTTCATTAATATTTTTAATTATTCCCTATCGGAAATATCATTATAATACCTCTCCCCTAAAACTTGGAAGGGAATGCTGACACTAATAAATTTTCATTATTGTTATTAGTCTCCTATATCAGGATCGGCTAATCAAGTTCATTGTAAACATCAAAATTAATACCACTGATCGATGTTGTCGACTATTTCTAACATGAAATAGCCAATCAGATTTTTCTTTCCATAATATCTAGGAATATTTCCGGAAATATTGATGTCAAGATTCTTGACACCATTAGCTTTCACTTCAGGAATAGCTAGTCAGGTTTCATGTGATTGCCGATATCGACAACACCGGTCGATATCATTAACTATTCTCACCCAAATAGTTAATCAAATTCAGTATCCCTCATTTTCAGGGATGATTATGCTAATGGATGATTATGCCGATGTTAGTAAACCTTACTAACATCATTAGCCTCCGCATTCGGGACCGGCTCATCAAGTTTCGTGTGATTGCCGATATTGACAGCACCGGTCAATATCATTAACTATTCTCACCCGAATAGTTAATCAAGTTCAGCATCCCTCATTTTCAGGGATGATTATGCCGATGTTAGTAAACCTTACTAACATCATTAGCCTCCGCATTCGGGACCGGCTAATCAAGTTTCGTATGATTGCCGATATTGACAGCACCGGTCAATGCCGATATTGACAGCACCGGTCAATATCATTAACTATTCTCACCTGAATAGTTAATCAAGTTCAGTATCCCTCGTTTTCAGGGATGATTATGCCGATGTTAGCAAACCTTACTAACATCATTAGCCTCCGCATTCGGGACCGGCTAATCAAGTTCGAGGAATGATCATCAACGAAGTCTACTAGTGTAATCCATATTCTTAACCCAGTCAAGTACTCAAATCCATTTTTAATTTCTCGTTTATTTCACTTTATCCTCTCTCTTTATGGTTTCACCCATAGACGCAAAGACCAAGAATTTAATAAGTTAGTAAATTAACGCTACGTAAAAAGTGTAGGTATAGAACACCTACCAGCTGCAGAAGCTCAACTCGCTCTTCCTTGTTGTTGTTGTGCCCCTCTTGCAGTCCCTCCTTAAGCTCCTACTATACGAGCTCCTGAGAAGTCGAGTGAATGCTTCTCCTACATTTTTAATATAACATCCTGAATCATTATTGAATCTTCCCGATTTATTCATAATATTCATAAATTCACAAAATCGAATACTTCCGTAAACAATTTCCATGAATGTATTTTATTTTCTTACTTGTCATTTAAATTCATTTACATTAGAATTTATTTACACTAACATTAAACGCTCATTTAATTCAATTTTTCATCGATGATCTTCAATGTCCAAAGGGCATGACTTTTCGTCACCGATTTTCTTTTGTCCCAAGACATTTAATCTATCACCAAACAATGTAATTTAACTTAAATTTCATCAATGACTACACATGCCAAATTTTTCCAAAAGCACACTCAAAATGATTCCTTATATCATAATTCAACTTACAACATGATTTCCCATTCTAACACAACCAAAGTATTAGTCAATCACTATTCTTTATAGAATTTAACTATATCATCACTTATCAACACATCAAACATGACTCAAACATAACACAAACACAACCATCATCATTAAACCCATTGCCATTATCCTTAGTCCCAAAACATACTTTTTATGCTAAACCTCATATTCTCATTCAATATTTCTCAAACCAAACTTAAAACATCATTATGTAAATTTAGAATTCAATAAATCCAAACGGTGGAATTATACATCATCATCATTAGAATAACATATCCAAAATTAACATACATCCAACGGTTAAACCTCCCGATATCAGAACAATACTGGACTGACCTGAAATTTGGAGACCTGCTGTTCGGGAAGTCTAATTTCTGGTAGAAGTGTTCTTTTCCGATCCAAACCGTTCAGAATTTATATAACATCTGGATGAATAACATATCCAAAATCCAGACCAATCCAACGGTGAAACAATGATATAACGGCCGACAAACAAAGCTGTCTTGAAGGGTGATTTTCCAGAAATGTTCCTCCGGTGACAGCCCTCAAAAGAAGTCTGATATTTGCAATCCCTCCGGTCAGAATGTAGGTGACATTGAGTATAATAACATATCCAATAATCAATCTAATCCAACGGTGCAAAGTCAAAATATGGCTGCCGAAGTTCCTGCCCTGTTGCAATCCCAAAACCCATAGTTTCAAATCAATTTATTCCTTCTATTTTTCAGCAAATCAAGCCATTATCATGCAATTAATCTTGAAATTCACATGAACAATTACTCCCCCAAAATATTTACATGAACCCTAGAATTTTAAACTTGGAGGTTTTCTTCTCCTCATGCAAGAACAAGAGAGAAAAACGAAATTACTAAAGGGTATGTTGCTTACCTTTGCTACTTTAACTTATTTCAATGAATTCTTGCAAAAATTTACAAAAATCATGTCCTCCTCTTCCAATTTCCAGCTTCTTCTCTTTGTTTCTCTCAAGCTCTATAACTCTCTAAGTTGTCATTTAATTTGTTTTCTTGGATATAATCCTCCTAAGCACACTCCCTTTTGATGTAGCTTGAAGAAATGAAGAGAAAATGAAGAAAATGGGACAAAACAAATGGTCTCCCTCCTGTTTTTCCATTTGCAGAGGACGTGCTCTGTTTTTAAAGGGAGGGGAGGGGAGGAGAGGAGAGTATTTGTTTTGATAAAATTACAAAAATGCCCTTATTAATGCCCTTTGTGTCATCTTCTTCAATTTACCCGATTTTCAGTGCTCTCGTAAATCCTTCCCAAACTCCGATTGACACGAAATTTGAACCTAATATAAAATAATATGTCTGGAGATTCCTTATAAAATTTCAGCCCGATCCAACGGTCGGATTGAGATATATCATCGATACCGTAAAACTAGACAATCAATGTCTTTTACGCTAAAATCTGAATTTCATGCATTAATTTATTTACTTAGATCCTCGTGACATTTCCCCTTAATTTATACTCAATAAATTCAATATTACCACATTTATCATTAATTTGTCAAAATACATGTTTTGACCGGGGTTTACATATCTTCTGGTTTTTTTTTTCTTATTCTTTTATCCATTGAAACTCGTCACTGGTTTCGCTAACGTTACAAGTTTTAAACTAAAAATCATGACTCTCTTTTCGACTTCAACAATATCTTTAAATTTGTTTATGGAGATCATTCTCTCTCTCACATGACACATTTATTGTCATTCCTACTATTTATTCATTTCTTTCATACCGAATATCCATTACTCATCGAAATGTCATTACTTCGATCCTATGTGTTGTTTTATTATTATTATTATTATTATTATTATTTATTTTTATTTACGGGGGTTTACAGTGTTGTTGCGATTTTTTGGCATATTGCTTTGAAATTGTTTCTGTTGTTGTCCATAGAAAGCTAAATGTGGGGTGAATTGAGAAAAAGGTGCATCTGATTGGTTTGAAAACCAACTACGACGTTGATCCAGGCTTTGCAACTGTGAAATCAGTTATGTGTAGGTTGGTCTTGGTGGTTTCAACATTGTTGTTGTAAAGGTTTCATACTGCGGTCCTAGACTTGTGAGAAGGCAGAAAACCTTTTCTTTATCTGGTAGGGGTTTTCCAATACCAGCAAGATTATCATATAGACCTTTAAAAATACGTATGTGATCTCCAATGGTCCTGTTGTCATCCTTACGAAGATAGGTCAGTTGTTGTCATAATGTAAACTCGTGCTCTTGAGAGTCTTGTGCATAAGCATCTGTCAATGCTTCCCAGACTGCAAGTGCTGTGTTTAAGCCGATGACAAGTCCAAGTGCTTCTTCAGATAGGGTTCCAATGATCCAACCCCTGAGAAGACTGTCGCACCATCGCGGCGGAGCGCGGCGTCACGACGATCCTCGATTGGTTTCGGGGTTTTTCTTTGTTTTGAATAAGGGAGTCGCCACCTAGTATTATGGTCACTAGAAAACCTAACTGGTCTTTCAGAGATTCTAAGGCAAGGGACTGGTTGCGTAAAGGGAAGGTATTAGCACCCCTAGTACGCCCTAACTAAGGTAAGTTGCTTGGTGTTTGGTTTGCCTTATAATTGCTATGGTGTTGGTGTTCTCTTAATTAGTTTTCCTAGGATAGGTTTGCTATGATGAATGATTTGGGTTCAAAGTCTAAAAGCAAGAATCCTTGGCCAATACAGATCATACCTTTAGATATGTCTGCAAAGTGCCAAGGGGAACCAGTGCAGATCTCTTGAAATTTGTGTTTGATTTAGACTAAATTTATTAAGATAGAAATCCAAGGAGATTCAATGTGCTTTAAAAGCTCATTTTTCCCTTGATATTTCAAGTGTTTGCAACTCGTAAATTCAGAACGCTTTAAAAGCCTCTTTTTTGCCTTAGTATTTCATACTTTCACGGCTCGTAAACCGTGGAGTCAAAAAATTAAAATGTCCTCAATTATAATCGAGACTTCTTTCAAAGATGTATGGTGTCTTATTATTCCTAGAAAAATATTTTGGATATTAACCACTTGGGTTTCTTTATCCAAACATTAACAGCGAATAATAACAAATTGTTCCCAATAATATTTTGGATATTCATCCCTTAGGGATTTTTTTATCCAAACATTAACGGTGAATAATTGATGAATTCCTGCCAAAATAAAGTTTTTATATTTTTTTGGAATATTGGTCAATACCCTTTGGAGTTTTACAAACATGTTTTAAAATCCAGAAATGCAAGAAAATAATTTTTTTTGTGTTTAAGAAATCCATGCGAAAACACATTTTCAAAACTTCCAATATTTTTGTATAAAAAGAGCGTTCAAAACATGTTAGGGTATTGACCGTATGCAACACACAAAAAAACATTTTTTGATATATATGTATATTTGTCACATTGCGTTGAAAACCAGGTATTCTAAATACTAGATTTCTATTTTTACAATACAAAAAAAAAACACACAAAAGAGATAAATACACATGCCTTGCCCGGTTACTGTTCAAGTGAATTAAATTTCACTTCAACAGTAACAAATGCAAGAATGCATGCAAAAGCTGGGAATAAAAGACAGCTTACATGGTCTGCTAGTGATCCCTTTTTTTTCAGTCCTCCATTGTCTGCGTTCGTCTGGCGTTCTCCTGTGTTGCTTGCCTCTTTCTCCTTTCTTCTCCCTGTTTTCTTCTCTTCTCTTTCCCTTCTTCTTTGTCTGCTTTCCTTTTCTTAAAAGCTGGCGCTGAGACAGATGAAGACGACAGGTGCTGAAGCTTCTGCGCTCAGCCAATGGTTGCTGCTTCTGGGGACAGCGAAAGCAATGGCCACACCGGTTTTGGTGTCTGTTCGTTTTCTCTCCTTCTGCTGATGCTTTCCCTCGAGATGACGAAGATGATGGCAATGAAGGCGTGTTGTGCTGGTGGAGTTGTCGCCTCTGTGTTTTCCTTGCTTTCGACAGTGTCGTTCTTATGGCTTTCTCTGCCCTGCCTCTCTCTCATTTCTTCTTGTCTTTCTTTTCTCGTTTTTCTCTGTTCTCTCCTCTCTTTTCTGCCCCCTTGCTAGGTCATTAGAGGGGCTTATATATAGTCTAATATATCTCTATTTAGGAAAGATTCAATGCATTAATTCTAGGATGCAAATCCCTGCTGATTTATAGTAAAAAAAAGAACGCAAAAGGAAACTGAAATATCATGATTCTGATGTCTGATTTCTTTCCAGTTTTTTAAGAGGATGGTGTGGCTTCTTTCTTTCCTTCCATAGGGCCAGCTGCTCCCTTTGAAATGAGGCAATAAAAACGTGGTTGCAGCTCCAAAAATTAGGCGTGATGATAAAGGAAAACAGCAGGAATTTGCAGAGAAAACAAGGAAAGAACTCAGCTGGGAAGGTTTGTGCAAGAAAGAAATCAGACGGGGGGAGGGGTTGTTCTCAAAATGACAATCTTAAAAATGAGAGCAAAACATGACCAGCTCCCCTATCCAGCTTTCAATATCTTTCTTCAATTAAATCCCTCATTTTAGCACTTTCGATTCAGTCCTTGGTCCAAAAAAATCCTTCGAATCAGTCCCACGAACTTGGGCTAGATCCTTCTCGCGGCAGAATTCTCTGCCTTCACGTTAGATATTCAAATCGGAATATCTTAAGCTTCTGATATTGAAATCAAGTGATTCAAAAGCCCAAATTTATCTACGTTTCTAGGACTACAACTTTGATGAAGGAGTCGAAGTGAGATAAAATCATTTACTGAACAGAATATAGCAGTAATTTGGTTGGTCAAAAAGGGTTTCCTGTTCTAATTCAGAAACTGACCATGCCGAGCGTCCTGATATGACTGAGAGTATGAACTAAGAATAAAAATCACAAAATTTGTGATGAAAATAGAGTTTTTTTAGTGCAGACGCTGGTCAATATCCTTCTTGCGGTAGAATTCTCTCCCTTCACGTTAGATATTCAAACGGGAATATCTTGAGCTTATGATATCGAAATCAAGCAATTCAAAGGCCCAAATTCATCTACGCATCTAGGATTACAACTTTGATGAAGGAGTCGAAGTGAAATAAAATCATTTTAGAGAACAAAATCTGGCAGTAATCTAGTTGGTCAAAAAGGGTCTCCTGTTCTAATTCAGAAACTGACAAATGCCAAGCATCCTGATATGACTGAGAGTATGATCTAAGAAAAAATCAACAAAATTTGTGATGAAAATAGAGTTTTTATAGTGCAAACTCAGGTCAGTATCCTTCTCGCGGCAGAATTTTCTACCTTCACATTAGATATTCAAATTGAAATATCTTGAGCTTCTGATATCAAAATCAAGTGATTCAAAAGCCCAAAAGCATCTAAGCGTCTAGGACTACAATTTTGATGAAGGAGTTGAAGTGAGATAAATCGTTTTAGATAACAGAATCTGGCTGTAATCTAGTTGGTCAAAAAGGTTCTTGATCTGACAATGCTGAGCATCCAAATATGACTCAGAATCTGCCCTCAGAACAATGATCCCTAGGCCCTAATAAAGGTGTACATCAATTTTTCAACATGTCATGAGTGACAGAATATACCTAGGATGGTCAGATATCATACGAAACCGAGTCAAAATCAGAGCCTAAGTTGGAACAAAAAATTGCGATAGCAGCAGAACCATTTTTTTTAATGCAAATTTTGAGGGATTTATTCAACCTTAAAGACCAGATAAAAAAGGAATGAATTTAGCATTATGAAGACTCCAGATCAACCTAAGAAAACCTGATGATTTTGGTAGCAAAGGGGAAGGATAAAAAAGAGCACAAAACAGCTCAAACAAGGTTTCGAAAAAAAATATGTTTCTTTCTTTGTAATGGATTGCGAACGGGATGGTGCTTAGGGGGGCCAGTTTTTATTTTCCTTTATTTTTAAAATCTTATGCCTTGGGTGAGGGAATTAGTGGAGCATTAGACTTTTTAAAAGACAACAAAAAGAAGCAATGTCTCATCTTTTGATATTGTGGTCTTCCATGATCAGTTTGTTGATGAAGATATCGAAAGATTCGAGTCTCCGTTCTAGCTCAGGTTGGAAGCTAGGCCGAAAGCTAAGCTTCTTTTAATTATGAATTGTTTTTGCAAAGGGAACCCAGAAGCTTGAACAAACAGAAATGCCTTGTTGATTTCTCTGCTACTACTCATTATTTCCAATATTATTCCATTATCTTACCCGAAAGCAATTATACAAGAAATTTCATTATTCTGCCCCAAAAGGCAATTTATTACAAGGACTTCCTTTAACTTCCTTGAAGGCAATTTATTTGATGAAAATTCCTTTAATCCACCTCAAAGACAATTTATCTTAGGGAATTCCAACAACCCAGGCAATTTATTTCTTGGAAATTCCTTTAACCCGCCCTAATTAAGGCATTTTATCTAAGGGAATTCCAAAATCAATTTATTTATTGTACTCTGTATTCTTTGATACTAGTTATTTATGTATAATTTAACAACACTTTTATCTTACATTTAAAAAGAAATTCAAAAGTAAGGATAACCCTTACCTAGAGCTCCTGTGGTACTTGCTCCTGAGAGAATTGGGTCCATTCCTGACAAATCTATTACCAAAAACCCAAGTTTCAACCAATCAATAACATCAACACCCATTTTAATTCAATGCAATCAGTTTTTCTTAACCAATTTACTTGATACAAGTTCTTATAATCAAAGTGACAGTATTTAGGATGAAGACAAGCAGAAGGGCGTGTATTAATTTTATTTTTTAATGTTGAGCTTTTTTATTGAATTTTATTTGTCAATATTGAATTAATTATAAATTAATTTTTATATTTTTTTATCATATATAAAAAAACAAAATAATCTCATCTTTTGATACGGTGGTCCAAGATGCACCATGATATGGTTGTAGTTTTTTTTTGCCTTTTTCTTTTAAAAATGTTATGTCCATGCCTCCATGGTAAGGAATCCATGGTTCCCAACAGCAACTGTAGCAGAGTCGACGGTTGCGTAAAAAAAAATCTCTAAACTCCACCGAAAGTAGTGGAGCATTAGCATTTTTAAAAGACAAAACGGGGACAAGTGGGAGACGAAGAAAAAGACAAAAGTAGGTGTTCTAAGATACACCGTATATATGACAATAATAAAACAACCGTTTAAAACAACTCTGAAAACAAATTTTTTTATAATTCATAATTTATAAAACATGCGATAAAGCATGTTTTCATTTGGAATTTAATTCCATGAACATGATTTTTTTTAGATTAATATGAATATACCTCAACTAATTCTATGAATTCTAAAGTTAATGATCATATAAGTATTTAATGGTCTTAAAGTTTGTGATATTCAAATTTAGAATCTGATCAGTTGAGCTATATTTCTCAGAATTTCATTAACATGATCTTACTTTTCGATCAAATTACTACGACCATATTATACTTGTAATAAGACCATTAATTGACTGTTCTTGACTAGCTATTGTTTCTTATTGGCAAGAGTCATTGCCAATTATCATAACATGTTAGTGATCTATTACAACTAGTTCTAGCATCGACAGAGTTATTATTTAACCATTAAATCAATTTATAAAACATTACTGACTAGCTATCTAACACTAACAACTAATCACTGATAATATTTATGCAAAACTTGTAGCTTAATACGAACTCTCAGACATGTGGGTGGGGCAACTCAAAGTAGAAGGAAAGTGGTAACCTCTGATATATAACAGAGAAAATTAGCAACAGAAATCTAGATACTTCAATAAATTAACACACTGACTAATAAATCCCCCCCACCACCATCCAGTTATCACAGGTGCATCTACAATGAACAGTTCTCGATAAGAAACTCAAGAAACGCAAAGCTACATGATGACATAATAGGAACCTGCATTGCCTCCATTCCATGATGAAAGTTCAAGAAATTCTACTTCGAAACTCAAGACAAAGTCTCTCAGACTACATATTAGTGGGATTTCTATAAACAACTGATTCTATTGCAAAGCAACATTATGAAAAACTGAATATTTCACACATAGTCTAATAAAAGTAGATTCCATTGTCAATTCCTCAACATTTTCCTAACAAATCCATGCTCCTCATTTGATACTTTCTCTCTTATTACCAACCTCATTGAGTTTCATATAAGCATAGTCAATCACACAACTAATATGTGGATTCATAATTTCTTACCGAAAACATTTTATCAGTGCAAATTAATACATAATTTTACCTCTCCTCATGGTGAAGACACAAAGACACAACCACCGAGCAGATCTCTGGTAATGGTCTCTACAAATTCCCTACAGTTCCTAGTGCCAACAAACTCCTCTTGCCATTCCCTAACTGCATTGAGACAGCTAATCTGGATGAAAGAAAGAACTTCAAACTTGAAATTAGCATCATAGTCATGGAGCCCTAAAGCAGACCCAACTTTGTTGCTCATTACCAGTTATGAATTGGATTTGATAAAGGAAAGATGGGAAGAGGGGAAATGGGTAACGGGAAATTAAAGAGAGGTGAAGATCTGTGCATGGCTACCTGTTTTGAGAATTATGGATTTTTATCCCTAACTCAAAACGGCACCAATTATAAGTTCATAAAAAAAAAAATCTGGAACAGAACGGATGGAAAAAAATCGAAACAACTTGGCTCAAATTCGAGCAAGAAATTCATAATGAGCTGAGATTCTAAGTGAAATTTATTTATTTATTTTAATAATACAAGATATACTTGTCTTTTCACATAGTGCAATTGTTTTTTTTTTTAAATAAAAAATTCCCTGTTATTTTTTTTATTTGAACCTTTTCTGTTAGCATGTTTTGCAATTGGCCTTGGTATTTTGTTTCTTTTTTCTCTATGTTTTGCAAATCTTTTTAATGAGTAAAAGAGACTGTAAATATGAAAGTTTATTTTCTCTAAAATGAGATGGTAACAGAGGACGTTTAGAGGATTTATACAAGATCTTAAGCGGCATTGCCAGGCCCATTTCCAAAACCACATAAGCATATGCGATAGAAACAGAGCATTAACCATAGCTATTACCAGTTAAGTAAAAGTTATCAATAGCTATGTAAATCATTGAAACTGCCACAAAAGCAACCCAAATTAGTTATGAAATTGATTTGATAAAGGAAAGATTGTAATACATATAGTAGAGGAAAAATACACAATAACTTTTTTTTTTTGGTTATAAACTAATCTCAATTACATTTGCTTTCACATATTATTCACCTAGTAATTTCTTTTGTAGAATTTATAATAAGCTCTAAAAAAAATTATCATGAGAAACAAAGTTGATGGACATAACCAAGGGCATGCTAATATTATAAGTTTAAATATCTTAATTTTAGTTATATTTTAATAAAATATCAATTATGTGTCCGAGTATTTTGATATTTAGATTGAAAATTTTTATATAAAAAAAAGGGTAGAAAAAGCTTGTATATTAGTTTTTGTAAAGTGCGGGCTTTGAAGTGTGGACTCTTGGGAGATCTGCAACTAAGATTTGTTTGTTTGCAACCTGACATGGCAATTCTGGTTTTGCCTTTTTCCATGAAAAAGTATTGACCTTCATAAATAGAAATAGAATTCATCAATTATTTTGTTTGTAGAAAATGAATGAGAAAGAAACATCAAGATATAAACTTAATTAATAAATATATAGTTGGTTTTGTTTTACAAGAAAGATTATTTTTTTTCCTAGAAAAGAGTAATTGAATTCTAGTACGAAATTATTTATTTCTATACAAGATTAAGTCAAGATTAATCACTCATTTGTGTAAGGCAAGACGATATTATTATTATTATTATTATAGCAGCAGGAAAAAATTCTGATGCTTCGGTCTTTCTTCACTTCTTCTTGTCACCAACCTCTTCTATTCCACTCTTTGTCTCCGTCTTTTGCTTCCCCAATCCCCCCAGTTTTCTCTAGTCTCGCCCCTTCTTTTCTGCCCTCCCCTCTTGTGCTTCCTCTGTTTTTTCTTTTAATAAACGAAAAAAAATCACCGACTTTATTTGCATCCAATCTTTGGAGATAATCTTGGAAATCAACTTAGTTACTGACCATTGATTTCTCTTTTCTTGATTCGTGGAGATAGGATCAGATTTTGAAAGCTAAATCTTGCATCAAAATGGAAAGGATGGCCGCTGGTCTTGGAGGGAGGCTGATTGAGTGAGCATGTTTGGCATAAAATCTGTAATGGAGTCTGAGAGTTAAAGCCTGATTTCTTGTATCATGATTGTAGCTAACATATCATAGAACATTTTTCTCTCATTTTCTTGCCACCAAGAGAATCAATTGGGATCAAAATTAGGCCCTAATATTGCACGAAGATCAGTCTTCCTTGCCCACAAATCTGCAGAGCACATGAACAAAACGACGTTGTTTCCTTTGAATCTTCATCTTTTATTCTCCACTCTTTTAATCAAAATGCATCGTTTCAATTAATTTGAAACAACGCCGTTTTAGGCCTTAGGGTTTCTTTTCTAATTAAATCAGGCCCATCTTCATATAAGTCCCTGTATTTAAGTGTTTTTTGCATTTCAGTCATTGGTCTATAAATCTTTCTTAACTAGGTCAATTTCATCCTTTTCTTCTTACTTTCTTTCAATTATTCCCCTTGCAGAATATGTCCTCTAAATTCTCTGCTTTATCCATTTCCGTGCTTTGGTACTTCAATTCTTCATTTTTTAAGCCAAATTGCCTTCTAATTTCAATTTGTTTTTTAATTAAGCTCTTAATTAATTTTTTAACTTGATTATTTGTTCCAAACTCATCTTTGAAACCTCAATTTCTTTCAATTTTAGCTAATTTGAGCTCATTTCTCTTCAACTCAGATCTCAATTATGACTTTAAAATTTATAAATTTTATTTTTGCTTGTGATACTCAAATGTTGGTCCAATTGCAACTCTATATGATCAAAGAACAATATTATATTTTTTAAACCCTTCACTCTTATAAAAACAATTTATATGATTATAAATAGGAAAAAATATTTTTTAGAAATTACATATTATTTTTTTAGTTTTTTTTCTTAATTAGAGATAAGTGAAAGGTTAATACAACTCCTAATAATTAGTTTCATGTAAAAAATAAAAATAAAAATAGCAACCAAAATTTTATTTTAGTTATAAAGTTAATAAAATTTTAAATACATTTTAATTGAATTAAATATTTCAATACAAAATTTATGTTCTTATACAGTTATATATTAATTCTAACAAATAATATGATTTCTATGTTTAAATTTTGGTATTAATAACGCATACAACAATGAGGCAGTTAAGATTTTTAGCTAAAAAATCACTAAAAAATAAAAATAAGCTAGTACATTTGTTACATAACTAAAAAAATTGATTTTTTTCTTTAAATTAATTCTTTTACACTGTTTTAATATGTCAATGTTAAAAATAAATTTTAAAAATAAAAAATATTATTTTTATATATTTTTAAAAAGTATTTTGAAAAGTAATTATTATTATTATTTAAAAAAAATTGCAAGTATTAACAATCATAGTTTCTACTTTAAAATATGAATATGTTACAGAAAACTAAGGTAGCCGGTCATGTGGGCTCAATGAACCTACTACAGTTTGCCTAACCTAAATTCCTCAGTACAAGTTGATTATGGAAAAGGCACCTTCGGGGGTGTTTGCATGCATTTTAATTGGAGTTTTGCATATATTTTTGAAATTGTTTTTTAGTTTAAATTGAATTTTTTTTTGTGTTTTTAGATTATTTTGATATGCTAAAGTCAAAAATTAATTTTAAAAAATTAAAAAAAATATTTTAATTTATTTCTAAATAAAAAACATGTAGAAAAAATAATATTTACCACTACTTTAAACACCCTCTAACAACAAAGGAATGCAAAACGTGTAAACAAAGGAGGTTTTGTGAGCATATTGAAATTTGATCATCAGAGGCTATGAACTGAACTTGGAGCTCTTTGTGAGTTACCATATTAGAAAAAGTAGAGGTCGATTTCAACATCCTTCATGAAAGCATGAAAAACCAAATTCATTATGAGATATATATCTCCAAGATTATCACATCATAAAAGAAGGAGTAGAGGTCAAAATCCCTAAATTCATATTAAAAAAATGAAAATATACTTGATATGTGTATGTTATGATGAGGAAACAAACATGCATACAAACTATTATATGTGTAATGAATGAATATGGATTGCCTATAACATTTGACTTGAAGGAATTATGACCAAAGACTTCTTTGTGATTCAGGAGGAGTGGTCATGATTAAATCTTCTGTTGGAGGAGGTCACAAGACAGGTGGAGCAAGTGCATGATTTTCCCTCCCCTTTACACTTATACAATTTAAAGTCTTCCCAATGAATTCAATTACAATAATGTTATGTTCAATGTAAATAAAGTCTAGCATATTAACAAGATTAGCTTTGGCTAATGGCGTCCATAATAGGATTGTCGGGATATGAATTATAAGATTAGTTTCGGCTAATGGCATCCGTGATAGGATTACCGGGAAATAAATTACAAGATTAGCTTCGGCTAATGACGTCTGTGTTGGGACGCCTGGGAACGATCAATAAGGCTCGATTCTTAAAGGGTATCCGTGTTTGGATGACTTCGAAAAATTGAAAAGTATAATTGCCTAAAAATGTTCAGGTTGGACTATACAAAGTCACCCGATTCATCTAAGAAAATAAGAGTATTCAAATTAAAGATATGTAAATGATGTCTAATTGGGTTTTATATGATTTAAAAGCAAATGATAAGTTTATTATTAAAATTCCTATGGAATTGATAGAAAATTTATGCTTCATTTGTATACATTACATTCATTTATATTTCTTTTGTCAACATAATGGTATGCTTATTACGTTGGTATTATAACAGGTTCATCTAAAATCCACGGAGCTCATTAGTTTAGAGGGTGTTTGCCCCGCACTTTAATTTGAGTTTTGCATATTTTTTTGAAATTTTTTTTTACTTTAAATTGATTTTTTTTGTGTATATGTTTTTGGATAATTTTGATGTGCTAAAATCAAAAATAAAATTTTAAAAATTAAAACTATATTATTTTAATTTATTTTCAAATAAAAAATATTTTAGAAAACAACATTTACCAGTGTTACAACACCTTCTTAGAACAAAGAAAGCAAAACGAGTAAACAAAAGAGGTTTGATAAGCATATTGGGATTTGATCATCAGAGGCAAAGTAAAGGTCGATTTCAACATGCTTCTTGCAAGCATGAAAAACCAAATTCATTATGAGATATATAGCCACAAGATTATCACATCATAAAAAAAGGAGTAGAGGTCGAAATCCCTAAACCTATATATATATATATATATATATATATATATATAAAGAACTAAGCAATTTTATCTCTATAACAACATTGACAATAACTTTATGCTCATCCTTGGTACAAATTATGTTAGCACCTCTACACCTTGAGATTTTGACAATTTGTTTTCGGTTTTTTTAGTTTAGAAATATAACTTTTGGTACAAAACTTTATTTTACTTGTATTTTAGTTTTTAAATTTGAGAAAAGATAAAAAGAGAGAGTTGTCAAAAAACTATAAAGAAGAAATAAAGTTAATGAATGACAATTTTTTGGTGATGAAACTCGTTTTTTTTAATGTGAATGGATTTCATTTAATGATAAGAGTTCTATTTCAGTTTTTTTTCTTTATCTTACTAAAAAAAGTAGATCATGACACGATAATTAATTTAGATTCAGATTGGTTTTTAATTTTTAAATCAAGTAAATGTTTATTTAAGATCATTAATGGTTAAATAATAAGATCATTTTAATAAAACTCTCATGTTCAAGATGAATCTATTGATATTAAAATCGATCTTTTTATGACTAGAATATGATCAGTCAAATCCTCTCTTTTCTCCATTTTCTCACCACATTCCTTGTCTCCTCTCAACATTCAATAACTAAAAATATGATAAAAATGAAGTTTTAAGATTGAATTATAAAAATTTAACACTATAGGATTAAATAAATATGAAAAACAAAAATTTCAAGGACCATATTAAACTTTTATGCAACCTATAAAAGGATTGCATTATAGGAGAATAGTTCAATGCATAATAACTTGAGTCTTGCCCACATTACAATTTGTTATGGTAAGAATAACAAATGTTTTAATTTAAAATATAATATGAAGCATATATAATTAAGATTACAACAAAGAGATTTCAAGAAGTGGTTAAAGTTAGATTATATCATATACGACTTTCGTAAATTGATTTAATATATTTTTGACTTTTGATTTTAATTTTTTTTAGAATATGTAGCAAGGTATCTGCTCGAAAAAACCATTCTACATGAGATTGTTCTGCTAGGAAAGCATGATATCAAGTCTCAGTCATCTTGAGATTTGAATGCCCAAATACATTCACATACTCATACAATAACATTTATTGAAGATCTCGAGCGGCATTGCTGATGCCCAAAACTGCATAATGCATTATGCAATAGAAACAGAACATCAAACTGATAGAGAAAACATGCTGATGCAGAAAATACTCAAGTCGTAGAAAGGAGAATGCATGAAAGTCCACATTGAACAGAATGATAATATTATTGTATTATGTATCCAGTGTCTTTATATTGCAAAGAAGCACGACATATATATATATATATATATACAGTTTACATACAATCAAATCCACTATTCTAGGAGATATTCTAGGAACTATTCTAGGATTAACTTTGGTAAATTATTTAATCCCATTGATTATAGTATATCATCTAATTACTTGGGATTCTTTCCTTCAATACTCCCTCTAAAGTTGGAGTGCATGTTGATCACTCCTAACTTGCCCAGTAATATGGAGAACTAGTTTGAACTTAGTGGCTTAGTGAATATGTCTGCTGGTTGCTCCTTGGTCCGTATGTGCTATGGTTTAACCAATTCTTTCTGCACCTTTTCTCGCACTAGATGAGAGTCTATTTCTATATGCTTGGTTCATGAAACACGGGATTTGAGGCTATGTGTATTGCTGCCTTATTGTCACAAAACAATTTATCTGGTTGCTCATGCTTAACATTCAAGTCCCTTAAAATGTATTGCAGCCATGTTATTTCACAGCATGTAGTAGCCATGGAACGATACTCAACTTCTGCACTCGAACATGATACTGTATTTTGTTTCTTTGTCTTCCATGAAATGGGAGCATGTCCAAGGAAAATACAATAGCTAGTTGTTGACCTTCTAGTGTCGTTGCAATGAACTCAGTCTGCATCACAATATGCCCTTAAATCCAATAACCCTTTGGAAGGTAAGAGAATTCCCTGACCAGGTGCTTGCTTGATGTACCTCAATACCTTGTGTGTTGCTTCTAAGTGAGGCTACCTAGGTTTGTCCATGAACCGGCTAAGTATATGAACTGCGTATACAAGGTCTGGCCGTGTGATGGTTAGATAAATGAGACGTCCAACCAGTCTTCGATATTGGGAGGCGTCTTCTAATAAGTCTTCATCTCCTTGTATAAGTGTCACATTTTGTTTAGCTGGAAACCGTGAAGGTTTAGCACCAAGGAACCCTGTATCTTTAAGAATTTCCAATGCATATTTCCTTTGACACATGGAAATCCCGTGCTTGGATCTTGCTACTTCTATTATAAGAAAGTATTTCAATTGTCTCATATCCTTCAGTTTGAAATGGCTTGAGAGAAAGCACTTGGTCTCTGTGATGTCTTCTAAATTGTTCCCTGCAAGAATAACATCATCGACATAGACCAACAAAGCTGTGAAGATACCTTGATGGTTTCGGACAAACAAGGAATAGTCGGACTATGATTGCTTGAAGCTAACTGATTTGAGGGCTGAGGAAAGCTTCAAAAACCATTGCCTTGAGGCTTGCTTCAGGTCATATAATAATTTGTGTAGCTTACAAACCTGATTCTCCCCTTTTCGTCCGAAGCCAGGAGGAAGCTACATGTAAACATCTTCATAGAGATCTCTATTGAGAAACGCATTATTTACATCCAATTGATGAAGGTGCCAATTCTGCATGGCTGCAAGACTGAGTAAGACACGAACTGTTGTGAGCTTAGCAACCGGCGCAAATGTTTCCCTATAATCGATCCCTTCAACTTGGCTGTAACCATTGGCCACTAACCTAGCCTTGTAGCGCTCAACTGTGCCATTGGGATTATACTTGATTTTATATACCCACTTACAACCAATTGGTCGTTTGTGAGCCGGAGGAGAAACCAAACTCCAAGTCTTGTTAGCATGAAGTGCTTGAACCTCTTACTGCATAGCTGCTCTCCATTTCGGGTCCTTAACTACCTGATAAAATGAGGTAGGCTTTCTTTGTATGGTCATATTAGTAGTAAAGGTTCTGTGAGGGGAAGAAAGAATAGCATAAGATAGGATATGAGAGAGGCTATGAGCCGTACCTAGAGAGAGGACCTTGTTCGAGGAAGCTGACGGATCGGGGCATGAGGGGAGAGTTGCATCAATATGAAAGCCCTGCAATGCAATTGGAAGTTTTATGGCTCGAGAAGGAATCAAGGTTTTCAAAAACACATTTTTGACACGGCATGGAAAATATAAAATAAACTCTGATTGTAAAAACAGATCGTAAAAGCGTAACATCGTAAGGAAATTTGAAATTTTTACAAAAAAAAAGCCTTAATAAATTTTCTAATACAAGCTGAAATCATTCCTAATATCTTTTTATTTCACACATCAGGGAGAAATGTGTGCAAAAAATAAGAGATATTTTTAAGAAAAGTTTCAGAAAAAATAAGAGATATTTTTAAGAAAATTTCCATGCCCATTAACCATCCTGTCAAACAAACCATTGTAGCAAATTTCCCTTCACTGGAAAAGAGAATTGTCTTGCTTTCTTGATATCACTAAGAGATTTGCTTTCTCGATAGTCACTAAGAGATTAGAAGAAAGAAAAGATATGGCTTTTACTCTTCACCACGATTAACTCCCTTTCTCACCTTTTCTCCATCAAAACACAACCTTCTCTCTTCAATCTTACCAGAAGTCCACCATAGAATCACAAAGATTGCTGATAACTCATTTCTCCATAAACCAGAATAACAACAAAACTCTCAGAACATGTAAGTACTGTAAAACCCAGTTTAACCCTTCCTTTAACCACCCTCGAGCTTGTCGCTGCCACACTGCTCATTTTGGAGGTACCTTTTTGTTCAATTTCTCTTATTCTTTGATGGGGTTTTTTCATTATGAGGTGTTTTGATTTTGATTAGATTATTGCTTCAAGATAGAATTTTGATTGTCAATTCATTATAAAGGATTTCAACATCAGAGAGTAATTTTTGCCTACCACTTTCTAAACAAGTTCAAAATCAAAGCCCACCCATTCTTCCTATTCATTTTCCCAAATCAAAGAACTACTCTTAATCTCTTCCCCATGCATAAAGCCATCAAGAAAAACCTATAATTCTCAATCATAAGCCTATAGGCTATATCCATCACTCCCATAGCTTACAAATATATATAATTTGTGTAGTGTTTACATGCAAGAATATACACAAAAATTGTAGGACAACGTAACCATATGACCTAGCAACGAAAAAAACTTCAAAGTTGCAGATCACAAATCACTCACCGGTAGGTTGCAATTTGCAGATACAATTCTTTTCCACCCAGATTGATTGATTTGCTTCCAAGAATACATGTCAGTGGAGATTTAGATTTTGGAGAACAATTAAAAAAAATAGAGAGAAAGGGTTGAACTCTGAATGTGAAAGAGAGGCAGATTGCAGAGATGGTTTGTTACTTTATTTTGAATTTGGAAGTTTGGTTTTGGGAACACTGAAACTAGAGGCACTTTGAGAAAAGGAGGCAAGCAGTCAGGCACTTTGAGAAAGAGAACATTTTTAACCTTTTGGTGTAGCCGTGCAGTTACTGTAGAGTAGTATATAATATATTCCTTGTAAACTCGTGAAACCAGATTTAAAATCATGATTTTACACAATTTCAACCGGTTTCATGATTTTAATACGATTTTGTCATTTTTCAAGTTTTTAAGCTGATTTAACACGATAACATATATTGACTCATAAAATCATAACAACAATATTGTGATGGCGGTTGTTTTTCAAGAGATGAGAAATTGCAGGAATGAAAATTGGTAAGTGGGGCAAAGAATGGGAAGCAGAATTTGTTTTAAAAGGAAACACATGCTCAAAGAAAATCACATCTCTTGAAACGAGGATTTTCTTAGTTGTCAAGTTATAAACCTTATACCCTTTTTGGCCATGTGGGTAGCCAAGAAAAATACATTCTGTGGGCTAGGGATCAAATTTGCTAGGACGGGTTGGATGTGTGGACACAAAACATTGATATCCAAAAACCTTTAAATGGGAATAACTTGGTTCCTTATGAAAAAGGTTTTCAAATGGTGTTTTCCCTTTAAGAATAACTTGATCAAGTAAGCCGTAGTGAGTATGGCATCCCTCCAAAAATATTTTGGTAGAGTTGCTTGAAAAAGGAGAGCTCTAGCTACATTTAGCAAATGTCGATGTTTGCGCTCAGCCACACCATTTTGTTGTGGTGTGTTGACGCAACTAGTTTGATGGATAATGCCTTTAGATGAATAAAATTGGAAAATCTTAAATTCTAGGTCATTATCACTCTTTACAACTTTAACATTTTTTCCAAACTGATTTTCAACCAAGTGAATAAAATGAATGAGTAGAATGCGTGCTTTAAATTTGTGTTTTTATCAAATATACCCATGTGCTTTGTGAATGATCATTAACAATGGTTAAAAAATATTGTGCACCAGAAGAAGAAGAGGGGACATGATAACCACCTCAAATATCAATGTGAATTAAATCAAAGCAAAATTCACTACGTGTAGTGCTTAATGGGAAAGGTTGTCTAGTGAGTTTGGCTAAAGGACAGATAGAGCAAGTACTTGAAATACAAGTTTTATTGGCAAGGAATGGAAATAATGAAGATGCTTTATTTGAAGGGTGACCAAGGTGTTGATGCCACAAGTTGTTTGTGTTGGTGTGTATTGCATTGCATGTTCCTTTCGTTGAGTAATTGAGGCAGTAGAGACCCTCCTTTTCAGTTCCCATCCCAATCATTTTCCCCGATCGTGGGTCCTGTATGACACAAATTTGTCTGAGAAAGATAGTAATATAGAATGAATCAAATGCTAGTTTGCTCATAGAAATCAAGTTGAGATAGAAGAGTGGGACGCAAAGGACATTATGAAGAATAAAGTGGGGAGAGAAAGATAATGTGCCAATATGAGTAACGTGTGTGGAGGTTCCATTAGAAAGCTTAACCCAACGGTTATGGACTGATTTTAGAGAGGTAAGCAAATTTGGGTTACAAACAATATGATTGTGATGTCTTGTAAATGAATGAGTAGGTAAAAGGCAATAAAGCCCTTGAAGGCTAAAAATGAGTATAAATGAATAAGGGGTATTGTAGTAATTGAACAAAGAGTTGATAAATATAAATAGAAAAGAAAATAGAAGAGGAGAGCTGTGTTTTAAGAGTGAAAACTGACGGGAGAAGAGAAGAAAAGGGGAGGAAGAAGAAGAGAAAAGAGGGAAAGATAAGGAAAGGAGAAGAGAATTGGAGGAAATAAGTTTAAAGGTAAGATTATGTATAAATATGTGTTCTTTAAGGTTTAAGTTCTGTTTTGATAAATGTTAGGGTTTTGAATATTGTGTTTTGAGTTTGATTGATGAATTAATTAGAATGTTATGGGTTGATTGTTGTGGGTAATTGGTTAATTAGTTGATTGTGAGAGATTGGAAGTAAAGATGATGATTTTGAGTTATGATTTTGTTTGAATGGTGAAATTTTGTTAGAAATTAGGAGATGACAGTAGGAGATCTGTGAAATTCTGGGTTTGAGGTTGAAGATGACGAAAATCCAATTTGGTCCCTCAATTTGTGAAAATTACAGTTTAGTCCCTAAACCTTGGGAAAATTATAATTTGACTCCTAAATGTATTTTGAGTTCTGGACAGTGTTATTATGAGATTAAGGATGATTAATCTCAGTTTGATAATTGATTTGGAATATTTTCAGTTTGGTCCCTCAAATTATGAAAATTACAGTTTAGTCCCCAAACTTTGGAAATATTACAGATTGGTCCCTGGGGCATAAATTGAGGTTCTAAACAGAACTGAGGATGATTTAAGGGAAAAATTCCAGTATAATTAGGAATATATGATATTTTCAGTTTGGTCCTCCAATTTGACAAATTACGATTTGACCCCTAAAATTTTGATAAAATCACAGTTTGGCTCTTGGGGCATAATTCAAGATTCTGGACAAAGATAAGGAAGAATTATGGATAAATTTCAGTATGGTTATGTATTTACAGTTTGGTCCAGTTTTGGTAAAATTATGTTTTGGTCCCTGTTTTGGATAATTGTTGTTTTAGTCCCCAAACCTAGGAGAATAAACCTGGTTTTCATTTATGCATTGGAATCTTTTATTTGTGTTGCTTTGAGTTGCTTTTGAGTATATTTCGTATATTTATTGTAGGTTCTCCTAACGATCTTCAATAGGTTTTTCGGGTCTTTCATCTGACATTCCTTTTAGTTCTATATTTTCCGGGTGAGTGGGATAATCTTTAATATGCATATATGATAAGTAAATATGTATTCTGATTATACAATGAGTACAACTCGTTAATTTCTTGAATAATTATATATGTTGCTTATTTTCCGAGTACTCATTTATTCTTGAATTTGCACTCGCAATCTATCAAAGTAAATTCTATTTGATATGATATACGTTTCTCTAATGATTCTATAAATATCTATTATGCCTTGATATCGGACTTCGCAATCTGTCGAACTAGATTCTATTTGATATAATATACGTTTCTTTGATGATTTTGTAAATATCTATTATGCCTTGATATCGGACTTGTCAGTAACTCCATGCTAACGGAGAGTAGTTAGCCTATGTGCACATAGTATTCTGTATGTATACCTAGCTGGTGAGAGAGGCATCAGCCTGTGGCGACTGATCATCCCATAGTGGTCACCTTCGGGTGTCATCTGGTCTGGTCACCTTCGGGTGTCATCTGGTCACCTTCGGGTGTCATCTGATCTCTGACATGTATTCCACTACGTTATGATAATATGTTTAGTATGTATATGTATCTGTATATGTTTATGAGGACAAATTTCCACTACTTTATGATAATATGTTTAGTATGTATACACTACTTTATGATAATATGTTTAGTATGTATATGTATATGTATATGTATATGAGGATAAATTTCCACTACGTTATGATAATATGTTTAGTATGTATATGTATATGTATATCAAGATAAATCATCTTGCAACTATTAATATCTGAAATGTATATTAAATATTATTCCCTCACTGAGTTGGTTGAATTCACCCCTCATTTTAATATTATTTCAGGTTCTTAGTTTTTGATAGTAGGTGAACCTTGTTGAGTATTCCTGTTTCTTCAGTTTTGGGTCGGTATGCCTTGCTTATCTTTCAAGGCTGTTTGATTTGATGTCTTAGGCGCTCCACTATTACCTTGTTTTAATTAAGTTTGGATTTTTGACAATGTAATGAGTATTATGGATTATTGTTTTTGTTTAATTACTGATGAGGAGTTTTAAACTATTTTTTGGTTTCATCAGTTTTGAATAATATAATATTTCTGAAGATTATGAAATGCTGCGTATTTTTGAATAAATTATTCTTTTGATATGTCCGTTTTGAGGCTTAGCGCGGGAGGGGTGTCCTTCCGCCACCGCTCCTGCGTTGCCGGTCACGGACCCGGGATTCGGGTCGTGACAATGATCACTTGCACCACTATCCAGTATCCATGTTGTTTCTTTACTACTGTGTGCAAACCGAAAATGCTTTACCTGAGAGTTCCTCCATTGCAATATGTGCATTTGAGATGAGCTCTGCAGTTCTTTGTGTTGTGATTATTCATGTTGCATTTTTCACAAAATTTAGCTTCTCCTTCTGTAGAGTTAAAATCACAGGTCACCTTCTTTACTGCAAAAGCAGATGCTTCTGCTGGTGTCATCGACTTTCCAATAAAGGCCTCTGCCTGCTTCTCATGTAGTAAAGCCATTGCATAGGCTTTGTCCAGGTTCGGAAGAGGATCCATGCCTATTATATTGCTTCGGGTCTGTGCATAGCTTTCGTTAAGCCCCATCAGGAACTTCATGGTCTTTTGTGTTTCCATGAAAACCTTAACCGCGGTAGCTGCCTCACAATTGCAAGGAGGGAATGCACAGAGGGCATCCTTCTCATCCCACAGCTTTTGAGCTTCGTGAAAAAGGACGTGACTGAGTTTGTACTTTGTTCACAGTCATGAATGGCATTTTCTATATGGAACAATGAAACTACGTTAGTTTGAGAAAATCTCTTTCAGCTCTAGCCATATACCTCTTATGTCCGTGCAATGGATGACACTGCTTGAGATATCCTTCGACATGGCTCCTAGCAGCCAGGTTTTTACAAGAATGTCACAGCAGTCTCATTGTTGTTGCTCATCAGGATTATGAGTCGGTCTCTTGAGAGTTCCATCTACAAAGCCCTTCTTGTTTTTATAGTAAGTGCCATGCTCATTGACTGTACTCATGTTGTGTAATTGTCTTCCATCAGCGATTGTGAAACGAGGACAACGCCTGGTTGATCTGAGTGATGGAGAAAAAGTGAATGATTGGAGTTCTCCCATGGTTCTGAGGTCTTGAAAGAGTTTGAGCTCTTGTTTTGTTCAAGAAGCTTTTGGTCTTCGTCACCCGCCATGAGGATTAAATAATTTACTGGGTTGTATTTCTAGGTTCTCAGAACATATCATGAACAGAATGATAATATTATTGTATTCTGTATTCAGTGTCTTCATATTGCAAAGAAGCACGATATATATATACACAGTTTGCATATAATCAGATACACTATTCTAGGAGCTATTCTAGGAGCTATTCTAGGATTAGCTTCGGTAAATTATTTAATCCCATTGATTACAGTATATCTCCTAGTTACTTGGGATTCTTTCCTTCAATACACACATTAAACATTATGCCTTTATTTTTTAAGGTTCACACACTTGAAAAGAAACACAAATGGGCAAGCAACATACGCCCTTACTTCTGGAGGCTTGTACGATAATGGTCAAGCAACATTATTTTTTTGAGGTTCGCACAGTAATGACTAAACACACAACATTACATTACATGGGTAAACAAGCAGATAACCTTATTCACACATATATAGATAAGTCGATATCTTCTTTTGATAAATAAGACTGTTACAATGTGAAGCCAATTTGTATCCCATTTCCAATGAAACAGTAGGAATTACTTCCACCAATCAAAAACATATTCGCAGCACCAACCTTGAAATCATCATCATCATCACCATCTTCTGATGAAGGAAGCAGTGAGGAGAAGGAGCTGCCGCTGCTGTCATCTTTAACAGAGTTACTGCTGCAAGGGTTACCTGAGCTCAAATGTATTAGAAATCAGAGGAATATTTAGAATCTCTAGCAAAATCCAGCAAGGTATGTGCTCGAAAAAAAACCATTCAACATGACACTGTTCTGCTAGGAAAATATGATATCAAACTTTTAAACAAATAGTACAGCATCAAGTCCAAATATATTCACAGCTCAAAGACATGAGTCTCCATCTTCTTTCCACCCGTTATTTCTGGTCCAATCTCTATTAATGCTTGAATCTTCATCTACTTCAGATACCTGTAAAACCAAGTCAAGCATGGCATGCTCATTTTAACTTGTAAATCTTATTATTGAGCGAAACAAGAACAAACACGCTAAAAGAGAGGCAAGAAATCAAGTCAAATCAGCAGCACCTCTGATTGAGCACTCATTGAACCATCTGGTGTAGTAGCAAATTTTGTAGTCAACTTCGGACATTGATGGACCTTCAACTTCCCCAAACAAGGGAATAAGAAATCACAGGATCCGAAACTAAAACAGACAATACTTGATAATTGTTCTAGCGACAGCTCCCACAGATTAGGAAGCACCATCTCCTTCTCAACGTTGACAGGTGAAGCATGATCATCCTGCCCAAATACTCCCAATAATTGAGAGGCTTCACTTATTCTCAGTGTTTGCAGCTTTGGGAGACCTGAAGCGATGGCTACTGGGAAGAGACTCTTCAACTGTTACATTCTCTAATCTCAATTCCATACAAATTGGGAAAGCATAAAGATTGGAGATGATCTCCTAACAATATCTGGTAGTTTTCATCATCATCCTTAGCAATGATTTGCTCCATTTCCTCACAGGACAATATCTTTAGAACTTTCAGTGAACTAGACTGACAATCATGCTGCATGTGAATACATGTGTCAGTCTCTTACACTTAACCACCTCCAAAGTAGTCAATTACTCAGCACGAGACCCTTCCATATACTCCTCATGTCAGGCAGGGATTCCAAGCATAATGTTTCCAAATTTGTCACCCCGCATCAAGAGACAGGGAATGATACAGTTAGACAACTCCTTTAAATTTAGTGGATGACTAAAGGATTTATCTCCACTCATCAATTACTTCAGTTTCAGAAATTTAAAGGAAGAAATCAACATGTATTGAAGTTGACAATTTAAATTAAAAAGGAAAAAAATATTGGAGAAATATAAAGGACGTACTTGGAGCTGTGCAAACAAATTTCTCAATTCTTTGTGGCCATCAATTTTTAGAATTTGCAAAGAAGGCAATTGGGCAGCAAAATTATTTGGACCAAAAAGCTGCAATTTGAAAGAGACAATTTTCTTAGTCGAGGGAACTTGATGCCAACTGTGGTGAGTGCATCTCCTTCTCCACTGTAAAATATTGGCTTTAAATTGTCAGCATAAGAAATCGTCATCTCTTCCAGGTTCGGAAGGCTTGGAACTAGAGACAGGGAAGACATATTCCAGTTTACCACAGTGGAGATAGTAGAGAGTTTTTAATTCTGGGAAGCGAGGAGACTCTGGAATTTTTCCCTTTCACCATCTCTTCTCTGATAACATGCTTCAATTCACCGCAATCACGTATGTCAAGTCTTTCTAGCTTTGGCAGACTTTGAGCGAGGGACGTTGTGAAGATAAATGTCAGTTTGTTGAGAGAATACAAATCCAGAAGAGTAAGACTTTGGAGGCTGACATGTCTGGGAGCCCCTTCCATATACATTTGAGCTCAGGTAATCTGTTTAGATGTAACATTGTTAAAGATGACAGCAGCGGCATCTCCTTCTCCTCACTGCTTCCTTCATCAGCCTCACCCAATTCAAACACCTCTTCCAATGATTTGCAGTCCTCAATTTCCACCCTCAGATTTTTCAGAGCTCGCAACAATTTTGCTGGAAACGGAGCGCGAACATCCCCACAATCCCTCACTTGTACAAATTCTAATCTTTGTAAGAAGTCGTTTTGCTGCCCATGGACGGCCATCTTATCAGAGAACAATTTATATGATGTATAAATAGGAGGAAAAAATAAAAAAAACAGGATTAAATACTTCTTAGAGATTACATATTATTGTTTCAGTTTTTTTTTTTCTTAATTAGAGATAAGTTGAATAATAATTAGATTTTTGCGAAAAAAAAGGTTAATACAACTCCTAATAATTAGTTTCATGTAAAAAATAAAAATAAAAATAGTAATTAATTAAATACTTGAACGCAAAATTTATGTTCTTATACATTAAATCTAACAGATAATATGATTTCTATGATTAATTTTTGGTATTAATAACGCAAACAACAATGAGGCAGTTAATTTTCTTATATTTATATATGTTTAGATAAAAAAACAAATCATAACAAAATAAAAATAAGCTACTATGTTTGTTATATAATTAAAAAAAAATCAAACTTGGATTTCCTAGCATTTATCAATTACTTTACTTCTAGAAATTTGGAGGAAGAAAGAATAAATTATCGCAATTGACAATTTAAATTAGTGGAGAAATATAAATTACGTACTTGTAGCTGTGCCAACCAATTACCCACTTCTTCGTGGCCTTCAATGGTTAATCTTTGCAAAGGCAATTGAGCATCAAAATTCCGTGGACCTAAAAAGCTGTAATTTGATCTGAGCCGAAGAGACAATTCTCTTAGTTGAGGGAACTTGATAATGCCATCTCTGTTATGTGCATCTCCTTCTCCACCGTAAAATATTTGCTTTAAATTGTCAGCACGAGCAATCGTCATCTGTTCCAGGTTCGGAAGGCTTGGAGACACAGAGACTGGGAAGACATATTCCAGTTTACCACAATCATATATACGGAGAGTTTCTAATTTTGAGAAGCGAGGAGACTCTGGAATTATTTCCCTTTCATCATTCTCTTCTCTGATAATATTCTTCAATTCACCGCATTTACTTATGTGAAGGCTTTCTAGCTTTGGCAGACTTTGAGCGAGGGACGGTGTGAAGATAAACGTCAGTTTATCGAGAGAATCAGATACAGACGAGCAAGACTTTGGAGGCTGACATGTCGGTGGGCCCCTTCCATATGCATTTGAGCTCAGATAACCCTCGCAGCTTTAACTCTGTTAAAGATGACAGCAACGGCAGCTCCTTCTCCTCACTGCTTCCTTCATCAGCCTCACCCAATTCAAATACCTCTTCCACTGATTTACACCTGTCAACAATCACCTCCTTTAGATTTTTTAAACCTTTCCGCAATCTTGCTGGAAACAGAGTGGAAACAACCCCACAACCCCGCATTTCTACAAATTCTAATTTATGTAAAAACAATTGCTCAAATGTCTTCACATTTAAGGATGTACCAGCCAAATTTAATCTTGTCGAGGTTGGGTATCCTCCTGCCACAAACCCATTCCCTAATATTATATGATATTTGAGCAAGCTGGGAAAAACAAAATCTCTGGGAATGCATTCAACCTTCGGTATCCTCAATGATAATACGGCTAACTGAGACAACGAATTTAGTTCTGTTAGGCTTGCATTCATTCCTCCTGTGCTGTCACATCCAACAACATCCCATCCATCAAAGCTGCGATGCCCGATCAACAGCTCTTCTAACTTCTTCAACCTTCCAATCAAATTCACAGGGATCCTTCTTAGCCTTTCACAACCTGTCACATCCAACAACCTTAACTCCTTGAGCTCTCCTATTTCATCAGGCAATTCTTCAATGGATAAGCACCGTCTAAGACCAAGAATCTTAAGTCTCTGCAGCTTTCTCAACCAAATGAGGTCCTTGCATCCACACGTGATCAACATCAACGATTGAAGTTTCGTTGAGAGTTCAAGTGATTGCAATGACAAACACCCACCCTTCAGAGACAAAACCTCAATTTCTTTCGTCCCTTCAAAAAACCTCTGAGGAACATTCAAACCATCATCCACTTCTAACAATAGAACTTTGAGCTGTGGCATTCCAATCCTTCAGGAAGTTCGGTTAGTTTATTGCCCATTAACGAAATTGTTTCACAAGCTTCAAAGCTTTTGATACTCGTCGGCCACTCCTTCAACCCAATGCCAGCCTTTACCATGAATCCATATTCTTTTGATGACGCTATCCGAATAGCAACATCACGAACCAAGTCATGCATTTTCACATGTTCATCAGATTCAGTGTCCAACAGCATGCAACAATCTTTGAGTTTTTTATTTCCACATAAACTCGTTTCCTTGCATCTCCAATGGACTCCACATCTTGATGTAACTCATACCCAACTGTGTATCTCGTCAAGTCATCGATTGGAATGTTATAATCTTCTGGAAAACACAGCATAGCAAGAAACATAACTTGGTTTCCTTGCTCTTCAAATAATCATAGCTCAACTTAAGACATGCATATGCAGTTTTGTTGTTCCTCAATGTGTCCATGTCCAGAAATTGAGAGTTTTTTAGCCGTCTAAATGCTACTTCCCACTCAACTTCAGATTTATCTCTTAGAGCCTTTCCCACTGTCACAAGTGCTATAGGCAAGCCTTGGCATTCTCTCGCAACCTCCCTTGCTACTGTGTTTAAGGTAGAGTCCCCATCACGTAAACCTGCATTGATTCTGAATAAATCCCATGCTTCTTTTTCAGGTAAGGGACTTAACAACACTTTTTTCCGGCATTCCATATAAGAACATATGCCTTGAAGACGAGTTGTTAGAAGAATTTTCGAACCCCTGTGACCATCACCCAATGGGATTCCTATCTCTTGGAAGTCAATAACTTTCCAAACATCATCCAGGATAATAAGCATCTTCTCCACTTCCTTCAGTCTCTGCCGC